>JBAJNP010006157.1:0-26463 GCA_036877545.1 Yasuhikotakia modesta | reverse complement strand
GGCATGAGCCATCCCTGCTCTTCAGGATTGTTTTGAGCACACTGAGTGGCACGTTTAGAAAAGCAGCAACTGACAGTGACTCCACTAACTTGGAGGAATATGCATCATCAGTGACCAGCTAAATCAGCAAGTGCATTGCTGATGTGACTGCCTCAAGACCATCACTACACGCTCCAACCAGAAGCCGTGGATGATTGCAGAGGTGTGTGCCCTACTGAGAACCTAAGACTCCACCTTCAGGGCAGGCGACAAAGCAGCCCTGAGAACAGCAAGGGCCAAACTATCTTGGGCCATCAGAGAAGCAAAGCGTGCACATGCTCAGAAAATCCACAGCCACTTCATGACCAGCAAAGACATGTGTCGCATGTGGAAGGGCATCCAGGCCATCACTAATTACAGGCCAACTCCACCAGCCTGCGACAGTGATACCTCCCTTCCTGATGCTCTGAACAACTTCTATGCTCGGTTTGAGGCACAAAACGGTGGAACAGCGAGGAAGCCCACCCCTCCCCCCAACGACCAGGTGCTGTGTCTGACGATGACCGATGTGAGAGTCTCTACACAGAGTAAACCCGCGAAAGGCTGCTGAACCGGACAACATTCCTGACAGGGTGCTCAGAGGATGTGCAGACCAACTGGCTGATGTCCTCAGAAACATCAAAGAAGCCAAAGAAGTCCTCAGTGTCCATTGCCTCAATGACCACCGTCCCGTTGCACTTATGCCTGTCATTATGAAGTGCTTTGAGATGCTCATCTTGAGGCACCTTAAGACCCTGCTGCTCCCCTCAGTGGACCCCCTGCAATTCGCCTACCGCCCCACCCACTCACCATACACCATATGACACCATAAATACCTGGACCTGAATGCTGTTCAAAGACTTCAGTTCAGCATTCAGCACCATCATTCCTCAGCACCTGACTGAAAAGCTGAATCTGCTGCGCCTGAACACCTTGCTCTGCAACTGGATCCGGGAGATCCGGGAGACCTTAGTCAGTCCGGATTGGGAACAGCACCTCCAGCACCACCACACTGAGCACTAGGGCCCCTCAGGGCTGTGTGCTCAGTCCATTGCTGTTTACTCTGCTGACTGATGACTGTGTAGCAACGCACAGCTCGAACCACATCAAGTTCGCCGATGACACGACAGTGGTGGGTCTCATCAGCAAGAACGATGAGTCAGCATATAGAGAGGAGGTGAAACAGCTAATGGACTGGTGTATAGCCAACAAACTGTCTCTGAATGTTGACGAAACTAAAAGATAGTTATTGACTTCAGAAGAGCACAGAAAGACCACTGTTCATTGAACTTTTGTGGCTCTCCTGTGGAGATCTTAAGGAGCACAAGTTTCTTGGAGTTCACCTGACGGAGAACCTCTCCTAAAGTATAAACTCCAAACGTAATCAAAACGCATCATAAGAATTTTATAATCGCAATGCTCTGCGGGATAATTCCTTTACATGTTTGACTATGCAATACAATAAACGGTGCTTACACAAACATATTCAATTTTATTGATTTCTTAAATTGTTGGACAATATATAATAATGTACGCAACAGACACTTCAAAAAATAGGGAAAGAGAGTCCTTTTGAACAAAGAAGTTCATTATCTATAGTTCATTAAGTTGGCAATCTCTTCCAACCATTTCAGTTGTTATCTGCTACAGGTTGTTGGGTAAGGCATTTTTACCCTTCGAGCCGTCGAAGTTAACAGAACCTACCCAGTCTTTGTAAATGTTATGTGGAATGAGAGTCTTAAAAGCGCAGCAAAGCGTTCTGGTCTCGCTCTCCCGTCTGGCCCCGCTGAATCTAAGTACAGTTGTTTCTCTTTCTCCAGAGACACTCGATTCAAACATAAATCGGGTAGAATCAATCCTCGGATGAGAGACCAGCAAACATGATGTTGTACAGGGTGTATGATGTTGTGAAGTGTTGGGTGTTTCTGGCAGCCTCAAACAAAATAGTAGTGGTGTAGTGGTGGCTCACTATATGTGTTGACTGACACATTTTTGTTAAACGAATTCACTGGCCAAGATCCAAAGCCTGCTGAAAATGTGTCTGCAATGTCGAAGGATTGTTCGTAAGTACGGAGATGTAGAGGTGGCTGAGGGAATAGGCACACCCACAGCACAATCGTTGTTGTCCCCAAAGCCTGGTGGAGAGTGTGGCGCAAGTTGATGCGAAAACAACCAACTGTTAAATGACTGCTCACAATCACCATTGGCCATCAAAATTGTACTGGACACGAGCGGACCATCTCCAGGTCTATCGTCGGTGGACAAGGACTGTTCAGCAGTGTGTGGACGAGGATGAACAGTGTTCATGTCCATTGTCTTCTCCAACAAGCTAAGTCACTTTACGCAGCCTTCTAGTGAAATCCATAAATAGCTCACTGAATATCTTGACTGTTGCTGGGCGTTGATAGCCAAAACAAAAAAAAAGCCAAAAACAACAATCTTATAAGCATGGTGCCATTTTCCCGTGTTTCTTGATAACAGACCCTAGTGGAGACATATAGATGGAAAAGAGAATGGTCCAAGAACAGAGCCCCGAGAAACACCAGTGATGAGGTGATGTGGCCTCGGGACCTCGCCCCACCAAGACACCCTGAAGGATCTACTTGAGAGGTAAACCACTGAAGTGCAGGTCCTGAGATACCCATTTTTCTGAGGCTTGATAGGAGGATCTCATGGTTGACAGTGGGGTCGGGTGGACAGGTTGTAGTATGGGAAGAAAGGATTAGATAAGAGACCTCTGTCTCTGAGAGTGGGGAGAAAGATGACAGAGAGTAAGAAGTGAGCACGGAGTGGTTGTCTGATTGAGGTGAGGAGAATTGGCTGCTGATAGAAGATGTTTTTGTAATAAAGAAGGTAGACTAGAGCGGTGTTCACAGAGGGCCACTGATAGCCATGGAGCAGAGGGAGTGGCATGTGCAGGCCTAGATGCGAGTGGGCAGAAGTTGTCCAGACAGGATGTTAGTGTGGAGCAGAGAGTGTTAGTAGCAGTGTTAATGACTGTAGCAGTGTTAAAAACTTTACTGATGAATTAACATCATTTCTTTAGATCGATTTTCTACCATGTTGTTCCACAAGGCAGGAAGACGGGTCTCCAAACCAATGAACCAAAACACACTGCTGCCAAAAAAGTAATTGCCGAAGAGGGTATAAACTGGGTTAAGACTCCTGCTGAATCTCCAGATATGAATCCAATTAAGATGGTGTGGCACGCTCTAAAGGAATAGGTTGAGAATCAGGGTGCCCACACTGGAATGTAACAACTGACAGTATGCAATACACATACATGCATTTCCCATATGCAGAATTGTTTTGTAAATTGTTAAAGACGCAATTAAACACGTATCAGTGCCTTCATTTTAAGGTTGTTTTTTTGTTTTTGTTACAATGTAAAACTATAAAAAAACATAACCTTTATTCATGATGAACTTTTCATATATCTATACATATTTATCTTGGGGAAAAGTAAAAAAGTAAATTAACAAGGTAATGAAAAACCCATTAGTAAAGAGCTTTTACCCTTTTAAAACTACCCTTTTAAAACTATCAGTCATTTGTGAAGCTCTCATATTTTTAGGGAGGGTATTTCACAGGCCAGGAGCAGCAGAAGGCTCGATGCCCAGTCATGTGGGTCTTAGTCCTAGGAAGGAGGAGAAGGGTAAGTTACTAATGGGTTTACTAATGTTTCAATATTTTAGTTGCATTGTTTATTTCATTTGGCAGTTGGTTTTATATCCTTTATATTATTATTTCTCTTTTTTGTAGCACTTTGAGATTTCTTTAAAATGTAAAGGGCTTATAAGTGTAATGAATGCTCACACAGAAAGGGACCCATATGCAGCTCTTTATTAAAGGTAAACAGGGTCAGACATGCACAGGTCAAAAACAGGTAAACAGAGACAATGAAGGGCATCCAAAACACAATCAAGAAACCAAACAGAGATCAGGGCAAAGCGTAATCAAAAAACAAGGTGTAAGTCCATAGGCAGGTGGCTAACAATCGTACACAAGGAAACAGTCTAAACACAGAAAACAAAGAAATCCAGAAACCACAAAAGATCGCTCAGAAAAATTAGCCGGGGTGCAACAAGACTTCACCCCAAGCAGCAGCACAGTTGAGTTTATATATAGTGTTTAACGAACGTAATAAACGTAAGATTTTGGCAAAATAGGGACAACAAAAATGTATGTAACCCATAAGTTAAAAATTAGGAGAGAAAGGTGAACGGATTAGGGTAAATTGGTTATGCTGGGGATCTACATGAGCAGAAGGGGTGGATTTCTATTGGTAGCTTGCTTCGGATTGACAGTGTGGGTGGTGCCTGGTCCTCCTGCCCCCTTGAACACGGTGGGAACGCGGTCTTTAGTGGGATATTGAAAGGTAAATCGCTCTGTTCACGAAGTTGTTTAAAATTCAGGACAGCACTGTTGTTCCTGATGCTTCCAGATGCTGCACAGTATATGAGCTATCAGAACAGAATCAAATGAAACTAAATCGAGAAGCAACACAAAAGAGGATTAGTATGTTACATAATTATTGAAGTTGTTCTGCAACCGTGCAACAAGTATAATTTTTATATTAGCTAAAGGTTGTAACTAATTAATTGATTTCTGTCAAGAGACATCTTTATTATTTATATGCAGACAATATTGACAGTCCGGCTTAGTTTTAGCTAATGCTAACCATGTGTTAGCTTAATTGCTCAAATTCTATGTAGGCCTGCTAGCTCCTCTCTTTCTTTCTTATTTTCTGACTCCAGTTTTGTGTGAGATGGTACAGAGCCGTATGATGGCCTTTTCTGGTAAGATATTCTTTCCCACACCACATGGATTTTGCAGCAACTTCACAAACATACAAAGGACCGATTTATAATCGGTCTGTATGTATGTAAATGAAAGAAAGGAGAATTTAACTGC
The DNA here is from genome assembly GCA_036877545.1 of Yasuhikotakia modesta. Lineage (NCBI taxonomy): Eukaryota > Metazoa > Chordata > Actinopteri > Cypriniformes > Botiidae > Yasuhikotakia > Yasuhikotakia modesta. The sequence goes on along the minus strand of JBAJNP010006157.1, from coordinate 21,531 downwards.
ACTGTTTATTGCAGCAAACAAACAAGAGATTATTTAAGTTTATATTAAGAAAACAAGTTATTCACCATCAGTAGTTGACCACCAACAATCACAAACATTGGTCCCATATGGTTTGAATGTAAAATTTGGTTTGTTTCTAATAAAGGAGCAGATTACCACATTCAGGCATGTGTATCAATAATGCTTTTCAACCCAATATCTCTTCTAGTATATAAAAAACTTGCAGAGGCAAACATGGTAATGTTTTTAATGTCATTCTCAATTTTGTCTTCACAGTCCATCATCAGTGGCAAGAGAAATCAAAGTGGCAAAGCACGGGAGGAAATTTTATCAGAATCTGCTAACATTTTTTAGTGTTCATAGGTTTTGTCACACTGTGCTACAAGCTAGTTCACCCAGAAATGAAACTTCACTCACCTTTATACTATTCTCTTTTCCATGTAATACAGGCATACAGTTTTAGAATGTGTTTGAATATGGTATATTTAGTATCCAGAATATGTTCTTATCTAAATATTTTATTCACAAAAAAATGACGAAAAAACATAAGCGTTACTACATAATTGTTTTAATTAAATTATATGGTCTGTATATGTGCGTGTGTTAAAGAAATCAAAAGAGCTGTGATATATGCAATATAAATATAGTTGTTTTGAACACATACACATACTGTAATGTACTGTGAGGTAAGGGATTGTGTAAATAAACACATTTTTGAGCATTGGGCCTTATTTAAAATGTAAACATGTAATGACGTCATTTAAACATTCTTACATTCTTAAGCAATTAAAAGGTTAGTTTGTATACATGAATCTGATATTAGCAAAAAGATATTAGCAAATTCATCAAAATGTATCAGAATGAAAACTTTTTAATTTTAGGTCCAGATTTAAATAAGCTGTACATTGCTATTTTATATTTTATCTCAGACACTGTTACAAGAGATAGTACCATCTTCTTTTTTATGAGATGCAATTTTTGATCCACTCTCGTTAACACACCAGCAATGGCCTCTTTGCATTCCTTGTGATGAGCGACACTGTTTCAGGAGCAAAAGAGTACAATTTTATTTTATGTTTTAATATTGTTACATCATGGGTAGAGCATCCAGCCAAACAATATACACATAAAACATTTGAATTTCACTGTAATTACCATAAACTGATGTTTCAATGAAGCAAAAGACTTCTTGACTGAAACTGAAACGTTTACAATCCTGACAAGTAACAAGTAACAACAATCCTGACAAGTAACAAGTAACAACAATCCTGACAAGTAACAAGTAAGTTGCTTGTTTTTATTTGTAAAATTCTTTAATCTTATAATGACTTTTTATTTTGGATACACACCTGTTTCCTTCTGAAAAACCCTTGTCTGTCACAGTTGGGAATGTAGATGTCTTGGGCAGAATGAATGACTGTCAGATCAATACTTTGAAGGGCTATATTAAGCAATTTACGACAAGGACCCTGTTAAAATAAATAGCATATGACCATGAGAAAGACCATGCTGAATGCAAATGTTTTTATGCCTTTTATGAATTTGTTTATTTATTTATAACTAAACGTTAAATATATATGCACATTGAAAATTTAAAGAAACAAACTGAAATATTACCTTTTCATTACTCTCCACAGTTGATGGCTGATAGTCTAAAACACAATTAAATATTTGTAGTTTTATTATAATTAAAATATAGCTGTTAAATATATGGAAAAGGATATACTAGGTATTTCCTAAGTATATACCAGGTATATCTTAGCAGATTATACATCCTTAAAAATATGCATGTTTTTTTTACATTTATACAATATACAATATATTATGAATAAAATGTTGTATTTTATGTGTAACTAGTGCATATTAATGTAATTGGTGTAAATATGTAATCATCAATGCTATTAAATACCTAATCAAAAGATAATGAATCTGCTTAACCCTTATGTGGTCTGGGAATTCTGTATTTTCCCATTGTCCTAAGGGTCAAAATGACCTGACCTCACTAAACCTCTAAAATAAGCAGCTGAATTTAATTTCAATCCTTAAATCTATTTTGTATGAAGCAACAACCTCATCATTCATCACAAACTCTGTAAATGTCTAGGTTTCTCTCTTCAGTGTTCAGTATTTTGTCAATATTTAATCAGTGGGCACCATTTGTTTTTTCCTAAAGTACATATTTATTTTTTCTACTGCTAAAGGTACCTACATAGGTGTGAAACGTTTTTAGCAAGACAGTATTCATAAAATGATTCATATTCATTAAAGCAGCAGAAAGGAGTTCAAAATGCATTTTTTTCCCTTATAACAACACAAGGGTTAAGTCAGATAACAGCATTTTTAACATCTACAGCATTTATAGCATTCTATTCAAGGGCAGATATTTCAAAAGTTTTATAATAGATTACATCATTCATCTTACCTGTAGGTGGAGGTACATACGTAATAGTACTTTTATTGTGTTTGCAAAGTCCTCGTCCCTGAAGCAGTGCCTGAAGCGGACCTAGCTCTCCAAGTGGAGGAATACAGCGGAGACCCTGAGCACATGATAGAGTGTAAACCCCACAGGGTTCATTTAAAGCCAGCACAGATGTGTTGTCTTCCTCTGATAAACGTTCAGCTATGTTGCTCTTGAGAGTCCCTGAGGACCCATTACATGATGGACAGATCTTCTTTAAGCCCAAAGCAAAAGAGCTGGAGTTGAACAAGCAAAGCTGAACTGTACCAAAAATGGTAAGTACAACATGCAGAGGAAACATATTTGTCCAGTTCACAGAATCTTTCAGTTTACTTTCAGTTTTGTTCAGTTTGTTTAAGTTTTTAGGTTGTCTTGCTTTTGATGCTCCTCACTGGAAGTAATAGTCAAGATGTATCAGACAATCAAGACAATCAAGATTTGATCAAAACAGTCTGAAAATTCAACATCGGTTGCTTTTTAAAGTGCTGACATTCTGTAGGAGTGGGTGGCCAAAAATGATGGTAGTTAGATAAGAGGTGGAGTTTCTTTATATTTGGCTCAATAGCATTTCCCCTCCCATTTGTGCCACAGCTTGTGGGATTAAATTTAGCTGCTTCAACTGTTTAAAATTCTAAGATATGTGAACATACATTTATATGTTGATGTAAATAAGAAAATCAGTGTTTTCTCTGATGTTTCCTAAGGTCAACTTTGATTGTTTTCTATCAGCAGATAAAATGTTAAAGTGCTGTTCATAAAACATTAAACCTGACCGAGGTAAGTGGGCTATAAATTGTGATGGTTAACTGTGAAGATAAAAAAAGGTACTTAATGGTTTACTAAAAAAGTTTAAAAAAAACATTTATTTTAACATTTTTAAGATTTATATTAATATGGCAAAATGTTATTGATGACATCTCAGGTTAGTTTCAGCCATTTTCTTAAGCTAAGGCATTCTTTTCAATTCAATTCAATTTGTGTGTTTATTACTAAAACCCTGAAGGCCTTTTTAAATTTCTTACATCTGAGTACATTGAAAAGTGTTGGACATGACTGCTCAAAAAAGGTTCTTAGTTAATAAATAGTTACAACCAAATACTTATTAACTCTGTTTTACATCTGGATTGGTGTGTTGGTTAGATATAGCTTGCACAAACACATATAAATAGCTCAAAGTAGTGATTTTTAAAACATACACCAAATGACTTCAGAATGTAAAATGAATGTACTGTTACATTATGCTTTGAGTTTCTAATTGTCTTCTGTTGTCAGACTTAAGTTGACTTTCCTCGGTATGTCGTGACAGCGTATTTTGTTATATTATAACTAATATATTAGTTGATTTGACAGCAAGAAAAATGTTGCACCCACACGTTAGGTGTAGACTACTATAACAGAGACAAATTGCTCCATTGCAGTGTATCCAATTATTTCCAGTTGTCCAGTTTTTTCTCCTCCCAAATAACACAAATGCATACAATCCTTTTTCATGAAGTCATGGCTGATGGCTAAATGACAAAATGAAAGTCCATTTTTCAAGAACTTCATCCTGTCATTGCACTGATTTCCCCTTCATAGTGATGTCAAAATTAGTCTCCTCAAGTAGGAAAAAGAATACTGTATCACAGGTGTTTCTGAGTGACATGGGGAAAAATTAACAAGGGCTTTCCCCTTTACTCTGATCTTTGCCAAACGTTAAAGGGATATTTAACAAAGCACATATATGTGCTGTATATGCATGTATCACATTATTCCAAGTCTATTCAAATTGTTATTAATGTTACAGATAATTATAACTATGAATAAATAATTACTGAAATTTGACAAAATAGTTATATTGTTAAAATGTAGAATAATGTTCTTCTGCAACTATTCTTCTGTTGTTTAAAGGTTCAGCTGATCAATCTGTGTATACATTCAACCCATAGATATTGAAGCAAATCATAATGTATAATTTAATAGTCTTTGCATATGCTGCATACAAATTTTAGGTTTACTTAGTACAAGTGCAGCCTCAGATTTGTCCATATAGCCCTCAGTTAGGGCATGCTGCATTTGCAGCCCCTGCCATGCTTATTTCAATCAATACATTTTAACTAACCAAGCTATGTTTATTTTTGTTACATATTCATTTTACTTTGGAAATAATAATAGTTTAGAAACTAAAAATATTTGTTAAATAATGTTTATGAGCTAACAATCTACATTTAATGTGGTTTATATTTAATTGAATTGGAATTATATTGAATGTTTTCAAGTGGATTAATATTTTGGTGGGGCACTGCATCACCTCCCATATAAAGACTGACCTCTACAAGCAGTTTCTTTGATCTCCTGACTTTGTTTTTGCTCTGATATGCATTCTCAGCTGTGAGGCCTTTTATAGAGAGGTGTATGTTCTTGCAAATCCTGTCCAATTAATTTAAGTTATCACAGGTGGACCCAATGGGGCTGGAAGAGTGAGACTGAACCACTTGTAAGTAGGTTCTCTATTCCCCTGTCTTGACAGGATATCTTCTTCCAAATTTGAATACCATGGGATGTACATTGCTCTAATGGAAGCTTGTGGAAGATCTCCACGTGACAGCATTGCGCTCCTGTGGGAATTCTGTTTTTCCCAAGGTAAAAAATAGAAAACATGCCACATAGAGAACCCTAAAGATTGCCTTCACACATGCAGGAGACAGTTGTGCCCACATCGTAGTGAAGTCCTAAATTATTCATAGACAGTTAATTCTTCAAACTGGAGAAAACATGACCTCAATGCCATGTAGTCATCTATGTAATTTACAACACGGATGCCCTGGAGTTTCATTGGAGCCAGACATGCATCCTTGCACTTAATTTATTTGCAGCGTTTTATTCATAAGACAAAACAGGCAGAGTTCAAAACCAGCAAACAGCAACAATGTACCCCCAGTTAAGGGAGCAATTAGGAACAGGTGTATAATGATGATGAAACCTAGAAACTTTCTGTGTTCTATTGTCCATCTTTAAATGTGCTGTAGTATTTAGCCAGCTATTGAGGCTTAGATTTCTTGACAGCACAAGAAATCACCTGAAGCTGAAAAAGGAAGGTGGTCTGTCTCAGCACCCCCTTGCTGACAGTCGCCAGTTTGTCATTTGATGCCGAAAGCATGAGCTTATAAACCGCTGCTGGATGTAAATAACATGATCTACATTATTAATAGCAACTATAATAATACAATTATATAATTAAAAAAACATTGTTCAATACAAGTTCTGAAAAAGTTTTACAGTTTAAATGTATTATAAGTGCAAATTAAAACATTAACAATTAATGCCAAATATAATGCCAATACAGAATCCCAGAATGAATACAGTGTGAATCCAGTGATGGGAGAGGGTGCATTTATAAAGTACACGTAGTGATGAAAAATACTTCAATTTAAATGTAGGTGTCAGTCTATTACAAGCAGGCACGGAAGAGTGTACACATTAAACTTCAAGTTTAATATTACCTGATGGCCAAATTTCTCACGGGGCTGCAGACACTGATGATGCACTTTATGATGGTTTCCAGGGCAGACGGTGGAATTTAAATATTAAATTTCAATAAAAAAGCACAGATGAAACAAAGCCATGCTAAGTTTGAAAATAACACACCAAAATACTATACAGGTAAAGAGACACAACAGGAAAGCAGAACACAAAAGGAAAGCAGAGACCTATTAAGCATTAAAACAAGTAGGTATATGAAGCGTATTTGTATATTTTCATTCCTAGAAGTTGTTATACACAGTGGTCAAACTGTAAAAACATTTTAAGGGACATGGTGTGGTCAAATTTCTTTGGTTCTTTGGTGGGGGGAGGGATGTACCTGTAGCTAAACTTACACAAAGTTTGTTGATGTGCATCTTGTGAAAATGTGTGACCAATAAAAGGTTGACATGTCACAGTGTGACCTTTTCAGATGGATAATATCAGTATCTTACAATCCCAAAAACAACAATAATAGTGCAAACAAATTAAAATCCATGATGTGTGAAAAGGTGTAAAAAAAACAATGTTTTGGCATGTAATATATCTGTATTCGTGGGGGTTTCTCTCTCTTAATGCACACAGCTGTGTAGGGTTAAACATCAGCAACCATTGGCTGAGCTGTTTGTATTGTATGTGACAGTCTATAATTTGTCCAGTTTAGTGGGGGTTAAACATGGTCTTCTGTTTGGTCACTTTGATTGTTTTAGGTTGGTCTTAGTGACATAATCAAGGATAAAAAAGAGATACTCTGCCTTTTCCTTTGTGCTCTTTTCCTAGGTGTCTCTTTTTTTGCACTCTTCCTCTTTACTTGATCTCTGGGGTTCAGGCCACTAGGTCCAGCTTCCAGGCTTCAATGGGCCTCTCTTTCTTTCCTGCTTTCTTTATTTTGTATTCTATATCTAAAGTATAAGGTAACATTCTCCACATACAGAACATCTTGTATACATTATCCACCATCTTATGCATTTTTGCAACCATTTAATGTATAACCTCATTCAGGAATGTTAATACATTTTTTTGTTAAATGAATAAAACATTAGTATACACAAACTAGTTTTGATTCTTTGTTATTAATTAAAAGCTGCCTAGTACAAAACAAAATATGTATTACAGTAATGTTCTTCCACTTTAGGACATCATATCTGCACTTATTTCCATCATAATGTTTAAATATGAAAATGGTAAAAATTACTATCTTGCTGTTAACATTTTTCTAGTCATTTCAGCATTCATACAGCCTGAAAAATAGTTAAAACTTACAAAAGTTTTTTTTTCAATATAAACTGAATTAAATGTAGATTGTTAGCTCATAAACATTATTTAAATATTTTTATAGTTTCTAAACTATTATAATTTCCAAAGTAAATGAATATATATCGAAATATTCAGCCATTCGTATTCTGGTAAGGGCTCCTTCTACTGGCGATGCGGGTCATGGCGTGACATTACACATTATGACTTTTAGAATCTTGAATTTTTTATTAGGAAATACATCAGTCACTAAATAATCTATTACCCTGATTTCTAACAGTTTCTATTATATATACCCACTTTCTGCCAGTTTAGGGAACTAGTAAAACTCTATTTTTTCCAGCCTAATGTTGGTACCTGTTATCTGCGTTGCAAGACTATATAAATAGCCACATGAGCCAATATTTTATTCACAATTAAACATAGAGATCATAATAAATGTTTAAACTGAGAAATTTTACACTTCTCCACTAAATGGGTTCATTTAAAATTTCACTTACTCTGAATGTGTTTCATTGGGCTGGTTTGGCCTAGCCAAATTCCAGACACAATGGCCAAGATCTGCTCAATACAAGTGGGAGACAATCATAGTTGAGTCCCACACCACCCCCAGAAATGTAAAGTTGTGTACTGTAGGAGACAAAATGGAAAATATCTATTTCCTTTATCTCAACACTTCAGTCTTGAGATCAGAAAAGAGGCAGCCGCAGTGTGGAGGAAACTCCAATCCAATGTACTTGTCTTAAAGGTGTCCTAAAGTGGTTGAACGGGGTATTGATTCTTGTTCTGTGATGTGACATAGAAAGAACAGAACTTTGGCTGAATCTGTAATGCTGCAGAAGCTACCTAGAAACCTCTTTCAAAAACTAATTTTAGGGTGGGGCATTTTTAACACGATTTTGCACATATCTGGTGCTCCTCAGGTTTATCTGGCAACCTCCCTATGAAACGTGAGCGTTTCACACTCATTGGCTGCCTTTACTGCCACTCAAAAAAATGCTATGTTGTCACCAAGCATCTGAACACATACCGACAAACTTTTTACAGCTACAGCAAATGCACAGATTCAGCCTTATCTGTTTGAGCCCGAATTAGAACTGAAGACTGAATTGAAGGAAAATCCAGTTCAGCAAAGGCTGGATTTAAATGTATTGTAAATTATTTGGAATGTTTGTTTGAAAGCTTTCAACGTTACGTGCCCACAAAGTTCTCCGTCATAATTATAGCGCACTACACCTATTTGGACATTCCTTTGGATCAGGAGAATAAATACTTTCTGTAGTCTATTGTAAATACTCTATATGAACAGAGGCCTCAGGTTTAGGTGTTAATATTGTTAATATTAGGCTAACATTAGGTGTTAATATTGGGCTAACAGTAGGCATCTGCCACTGTTGACTCCGTTCGAAATGAAAACAGAACTATTCCAAATAGATCTGAGCCACAATGTAAAGTCAAGGATTAATATTAGCATGACAGCATAATTGGGCCAAAAGTTATAATCATTATTGAATGCTGTGCATTCACTTGCACCATACAGGTCACTGCCACTCAATGAAAACAAAAAAACCCATATATGTTTATATATTTTTTTGTATAATTTATTTTAATATATACCATGGCCATTTTTCACTCAGAGGAAGGTAGGCCCGAGATGACCCATTGACTAGCAGTGTGTAATTAGACTAATCTATATATGGTTGAGACTTTCATTTAGTTGCTAAATACAAAGCAAAACAAAGCAGAAAAAAGAGAGTAAGAAAGTACATCACTGCAATAGCAAATTTAATTAGTTAAGCAAATCAGGCAGACATCATTTTAATCATACCCAGAACAAATCTATTAAAATATATAAATGCCATTTTCCTTTCTCCCCATATCTTGCAGGCAATGTAGATCTTCATCGTAACATTTTCAATTTCTTCTTCAAATTAAAGATGTGTGTAAATACATAAATTTACACATATTCAAATAAATAAATAAGTACATGTAAAATTAAGTGTTCATTCATTTTAAATTCTGAACAGTAACGATTTTCATTAAAGAACACAAATTATATAGAACAATTTCTCAGTATACTCCATTACAATCACAAGGCTATTTTCACGCAGGACAGAGGCACACTAAATTACCTCTGCTTCATGGTACTGTGGTCCAAAAATGACTGAAAATAACTGGGTTTCCGGAAGATCCGTCTGACAGCAAGTCTCACTTGTATTCAGTGTTCCCATAGCGTTTCCTGAATACAACGCTTTGGGAACACTGAATAAGTGTTTATGCAATGTTACCAGTGTTTATGCACTCTGAACAGGTGTGTCGAATCACTGATTATGAGGTGTGACGTCACAGACAGGCTGACGTCATGACCAGGAAGCTATAAATGCATGTGCGTTGCACTGCTCTGGTTAGCTTCGACCCTGAAAGGGTCAGGAGGTGCCTTAGGTATGGATTGGGAAGGTACGCTATGGGAATGAGATGCCAACTCCACAATAGCGAAGGGACCTCTGCCCTTTGTCGAGTCCAACTTAGGGAGTCAGGACAGAGGTAGTAGTAGAGGCCTGAAGATCAAGACTGTAAAATCGGATGAAGGTCAAGGGAGTGGACCATACCTCGGGTAGAGTGAGCCTTGGTTCCCAAAGGAGGAGGAAGTCCAGAGGACTCATGAGCGATATGGACTGCGTTGACAATCCAACGACTAAGTGTTTGTTTTAAAGCAGGCTGGCCCCTCTTGTGTGGGCCAAAACAGACCAAAAGCTGGTCGGATTTTCTCCAAAGGGCAGCTCTGTGGAAGTGTGCAGTGCTCACAATGAACACATACAATTAAGCTGTTCCTTGCCTTGATCCCGAAAAGGAGGAGGACAAAGAGCATGGAACATGACAGGCTGTAGTGTGGAAGAAGGGACTTTAGCCACATAACCTGCTCGTGGGTATAAAAATACTTTGGCCAAACCGGACACGAAGTCTAGATATGTAAGGGCCACAGAAAGTGCCTGAAGGTTGCTGACCTCAGAGAGGTGATAGATAGAAGGAAGGCCACTTTGGCCGATTAATGTAGATCAAAGATCTGAGGGATAGGCTCAAAAGAAGGAGCATATATAGCTTAAAGAACTACGGACAGGTCCCAAGGAGGGACTCGGGATCGTATTCAAGCCATCAGCCTCATTGCACTGTGGAAGAAACGTATGTCAATCCCACCTAAAATTGTGACTGCAAAAATTCCAGGACTGTACCAACAGGACAGTTGACTGGGTCAAAATGGCGGTCTATACAACAAGAAATGAAAAGCTTCCACTTTAGGGCATACAATGTCCTCGTAGAGGGCAGCTAGATTGAAGGATGGTCGCAACAACCTCAGCTGATAGACCAGAAGCTAAGAGTTGTGCCCCCTCAGAAGCCACACCCATAGGGTCCAAAGGTCTGGGCGAGGGTGGACGATAGCGCCAGAAGAGACAGAAGATCCCCCCTCAAGGGGATTTTCCATGGACAGCCATCCAGGAGAGATACGAGAACCATGCTAGGCGTGGCCAGAATGGGGCTACTAAGAGCACAGCATCCTGGGCTACCGCATCCTGGCAAATTCTTTCTAGAGCTTCTGGGAGCCGCCCAACAGGAGTGAATGCATAAAGGTGTAGTCCCGGCCTTGCCTGAACCATGGCATCTAGTCCCAGAAGAGCTGGATGAACAAGAGAGTACCAATGGGAACATTGCACAGTCTCTTTAGAGGCAAAGAGGTCTAATTGGGCTTGTCCCAAAATAAAATTCAAATCTGCGTCAACACCTCGGGCTCCATTCCCCGGGCCTCGGCCCCTTCCTTGACAGAATGTCTGCTCCCACATTGCATCACCTGTGGATATAAGCTACTCTCCTTGTGACCAGACCAGGATCTGATGTGCAAATTTGTAAAGAAGGCATTACCGCAGACCTCCCTGCTGGTTGATGTATGCTATCACTGCCGTGTTGTTGGTGTCGACTAATACATGGTGGTCTCTCAGGTTTGGGAGGAAGAGTTTTAAAGCTTGAAGCACAGCAAGAATTTCCAGGCAATTTATGTGCCAAGTAAGATGGCATGGCTCCCTTTGGCTGGGCGGCCATTCATAACCACACCCCAACCAGTAAGGGATGCATCTGTCGCTAACATGGTGACCAAGATCACCTAACACTGTGCCCTGAGAGACAAATCACACATATTTCCTCCACATGTCTAAAGCACAGATACATCGTTTTGTGACCTTTATCATGCGAAGTGGATTTCCCCTCGGGGAGAACCCCCTGGATTTGATCCACCACTGAAGGGGTCTCATGTACAGTAGGCCACAAGGTGTGATGTTGGACACAGCTGCCATCAGACCCAGCAGTTGCTGAAACTGCTTCACAGTGAGTGACAGGTCTTGCTTGATTCTCTATACTGCAGAGAAGATTGAATCTATACGAGTGGGAGACAGATGCATCTGCCACGCTCTGAAATACTCTTTGACTTTCCCTTAGCCAGTCGCATTCTAATTTAAATGCTTTCCCTCCCTGGTCTAAATACATTAAAAAACAAACAATCGACAGACAATTTGACAGAGTGCTTCGCTGAATGAAAGTAGCTAACCCGAGCAGTGCAACGCACATGTCTTTATAGTCCTGGTCATGATATCACTCCGTCTGTGAAGTCAGCCCCGCAATCAGACAAGTACATTCGACACACATGTTCAGGGTGCAGGGTTCCCATAGCATTTCGACGCAGCTTGAGTTCCTGAAAGGGAACTGATAAAGTGATGTGAAAACTGATTTGGAGAATCATTGTCATTTCACATTATTAAGACAAACAGGAAATATAGCCACATAGAGAAATGCCATTTTATTTTTTTTTTACATTCTCCTGGAGAATTGATTGATATTGCTATTTACATCTGAAAACGTTAAAACTATTGGTTTGAAAATCAACAGTTGTATGAAACGGTAAATCTTGATGTATCAATTTTAAACTTTTTCAGTATGTTTAACAGTAAGCCTAAAGGTTACATTTTAGATTTTGATGAAACCATTCTGGTAATTAAACAGAACACAATTTTGTGTTGTAATCCTTCAACTGAATCATTATATTTTATTTAAACTGTACATCTATTTATGTTTCTAAAAATATTTTGCAGATTTAATTAAATGTAAACACAAGTGCTGCAAATTAAAGTTTGAGATATTTTAATTACTTATATTGTATATTTACAGATTGTCTTAGAAACAAAGCTTTAAAGTTACAATTTTAAGCATGACAATTTATTGAAGGTGATTAATTGCCATAATCTGGGAAAATTTCATAATTTCTCAGCAGATAAGACAATTTTTGTTAATGCACTCTGTTGAAATAAGGATATTTTATCCTTGATCCTTTTTAATAATGCTTATTCAAATATTCTTTTAAACCTTGTTTAAAATTTGGTGTCACAAATCTAAAGATAATTCTAAAGAAATCTAAAAAAAGTGATACTTACATACATACATACATACATCTACTTATGTGAGGAATTGGTCACTTTAGAAGCCTGTTTTCGGTCAAAGTTGAGATAGGTTCTCCTTGTTTTAGATGACTGTAAAGTACATTTACATTTATTTATGTAGCAGACGCTTTTATCCAAAGTGACTTACAGTGAATTCAACACATACATTTTATCAGTACTTGTGTTCCCTGGGAACCCACAAGTTTTGCGCTGCTAACGCAATTCTCTACCAGTATATTTTTTAATATACAATTCTCTACTAGTATAATTTGGAAAGTTGAAAAATATGATGCAAAAAAGTGGAAAACAAACTTGTTGATTGTAACATAATAAGACAAAGTAGGAATACCTATCTAAACTGATAAAATAAGTATTATGTGATTACAAATATAAAGGTTCAAATGGTGAAAAGTCTTCACCTCACTGGTAGTCACTCATAGTGAATATCAGTATTTTTTTCTGTATATTTAGGCAATAAATTTACTGTTTCATAAATAGATTGCAAACTGTTTTATGGATATTTTAAGTTCTTTAATTAGGGTTTAAGTTATTTGATTTGGCAGGCTGTGGGTGATCATATTATACGGAAAGGTAACCTCACACTATTAAACATCATATTTCATATTTACATTTAGCAGAGGCTTTTATCCAAAGCAACTTACAGTGAATTCAAGGTACACATATTTTTATCAGGACTTGCCTTCCCCTGGGATCAAACCCACAACCTTTGTGGTGTTAGCACAATGCTCTACCAACTGAGCTAACAATCTATGCAGATTAGATATATTTTGGAAAACATATTTTTACAGTACACCAGACATGGGTAACAAGGCAATGTATTTGTAATCACAGCTTCTGTGCTTTGTGCATTAAAGCTTGAGATGTCTGAATCTGTTGAGGGAAAGTTTTCTGTGATTGTGTAAATATTTTTTGGATGTTGCAGAGCAGCACAACTGACAGAGTGGATAAAACAATACTTCTGTTTAGATTTAGTTTTAATACACTTAGCACTGGTCCTCCCATTGGTCATATCTTCCATTCCTCAGGACTCAGGAATCTGCTGTTTTACCCTTCAGTGGGCTTATACAAATAACAAATATTTTCCTTCGATCTTGTGTTCCATACTTGTCATAGTCCACACGGCAAGCAAAATTACATTATTTAACAATGGAGCCAGTGATCTCAACATTGAATATTGAATTGCATGTGCCATGTGTCAAACGAATTTAGCGTGTAGAAACCGTTCTAAAAATGCTGATGTGTAAAGTGGACTTTGTTTGGAACTTTATATTTCATGTTACATTCTTGGCTTGTAGAATCACCAGGGAGTTCACCACAATCTGAGGTCTAAAGGATCAGATCTCCTTCAAGCAAAGAACATTTTTGGGAACTCCTTAGAGACCAAAGGGAAACATTGCGTTATCTACATATACATGTTGAAATGTTGAAATGGCACTTTTAGAATGTGCATGCATACTATACACACATATACAAGCACACTTAAACATTGTTTTGACTAGCTAAAATAAACATTAGTTTTGATTAGTTTAAAAGACATTACCGTGTTACTCAACAAAATCTGCACGTTGTGGATTAGAAATAAATAATAAATAATAATTTTACATTTTCATAAAGTTAATGTAAGGCATAGTTCACCGAAATATGACAATTTTCAGATCATTTACTTGCCCTCAGATCATCCAAGATGTGGGTAACCTTTTCTCTAATAAAACAATAAAGAAGATTTTACAAACTGCTGTATTTTATGTCATTTATAACATGCAAGTCTGCCATGCATGCCATGTCTTTTAGATTCAAATTAAAAGATATAGGCAACACAAAATGAATCCTGCCGCTCCATTAGAGGTGATACCATTATGTCTCATGTCTTATGACAACTTACAACTTGTGTTGTATGTTTCAAGTGTCTTCATGCCATACGAATGTGTTTGTTGATAAACAACCTAAAATGTAATCATTATTTGATGTATATCTTGACCCATGCCTCCTCTCTTTGTTTGAGAGAATAAACAAACAATGCAGTTCACTTCATAACGCACTGTTGTTATGATAGATATGTATAATGATGGCAAGGCAGATGCATTGTTCGAATCCATACGCAGAGCTTTATGTTTAAAATAGAATCGAGAAACAGCCATGGGTCAAACACAGAGGCAAAACAGAATCAGGCAAATCATACACAGAATAACAGGCAGTCAATGGCTGTCAACACTTCGCAAAGTGAGTTTGTGAGCACATGGCTTATAAAGTCCCAAACAGGAAATGAAGACAAAGGAAGCGGAAGCAGAGGGAGATAGGCATCAGTACTCTGGCGAGGCTCCCTCTGGTGGCGTGGCAAATCGGGATGTCTCATTACAGAAGTTCTATATTTAGAACTGGAGCTCTCTTAGGACGTCCACTTGGTCGTGGTGCTGGACAGTAGGGTCTGGCTCTGTAAAACTCCTCAGTGAGTGTTGGGTCCAGAATGTTGTGAGCTGTCCAAGGGCGGCGGACCTTTGACCTTGAATCCATTCATCCACCGCAGGAACCATGGAGGGCCCTCCTGACCATAGGAACAATGGAGGTTGATACCCCAGAACACACTGGAAGGGGGTGAGACCTGTGGAGGAATGAGTGGGAGAGTTTGGGGCGTATTCAGTTCATGGCAAAAACTCTGCCCAGCGATGTTGCTCTCAATTGCAATAACTCCTTAGATACCTTTCGATTTTTTGGTTGAGCCATTCCACCTGCCCATTGGACTGAGGGTGATAACCAACTATAACCAACCATTGGACTGAGGGTGATGACATTTATGTCCAAATGTTTGTAGAATGTCCTCCATACCTGCAATGTGAACTGGCTGCCTCGATCTGACACTATATCCTCTGGGATGCCATAGTAAGGAAATACCTGATGAAACAAGGCTTGAGCTGTTTCCATGGCTGTGGGTAGAGCCTTTAAGGCAATAAGTTTGCAAGATTTCAATCATGATCAATGATGACTAAGATAATAGTGTTACCATCAGAAGAAGGCAGATCAGTAATAAAGTCCATTGACAGGTGGGACCATGGGCGTTGGGGAACTGGCTGCGGTCTTAACAGTCCTGATGGTTGTTCCTTGGGAGTTTTGGAGATGGCACAGACCTGACAAGACTTGACATATTTCTCTCAGTGCCCCCACCCAGTAATTGGCTTCTTTCATGGAAAGCAGTTCTTTGTTTCCCATATCGTAATTCCTTTCTGCTGATGTCAACTTACGGGAAAAGAAGGCACATGGGTAAAGTTTACCTGGTGTTCTGTGACGTTGGTCCAGGTCAGTTTCTTTGGCTTGTCTTTAAGTAAAGATGTTAAAGGGGCAGCGATGATACTTTAATTTTGAATGAAACCACAATAAAAATGTGCAAACTGCAGAAAACGTTGCAAGTCCTTCACTGTGGTGGGCTGACACCATTCAGTGACTGCTGAGACCTTACATCCATTTTAACCCCATGGTGACTTATTTTATAACCTAAGAACGTGGTCTGCTTGACATGGAATTTACACTTTTCCAACCTGACATACAAATGATTCTATAACAAACGTGTCAGTACCCCCGTTACACGTTGTACATGTTCCTCTTCAGACTTTGAGTAAATGATTATGTTGTCTATGTAGGCCACCACACTCTGATTCAGTAGATCTCTGAAAATTTCATTAATAAATGATTGAAATACAGTATGTGCATTTGCCAGGCCAAAAGGCAATACCAGGAACGTTGCCTTCCACTCATCCCCAGCCTTGATATAGATCAGGTTGTACGCACTGTGTAAGTCCAACTTAGTATATATTTTCACTTTACAAAGCTGTTCCAGAGCTGAGGGAACTAAGCGAAACTTGACAATTATGTTAATAAAGCCTCTGTAATCAATACAAGGTCTCAAACCTCCATCCTTCTCCACTAAAAAATCCTGGTGCTGCCAGTGAGGTGGAGTGTCTGATGAAGCCATAACTGAGAGCCTCTTCGATGTAACTCTCCATCGGCTGTGTTTCAGTTCATGAGAGAGGATATACCTTGCTTCTGGGGGCCATGGTGGAAGCAGGTCTACAACACAAACCCATAGGCGATGAGGAGGAAGTTGAGTAGCCTTAACTTTGCTGAGCACATTCCGCATAGCAGGTAGGTACTTGGCACTCCTTCTGGGATTCTGTAGCATTGGAACTGGTGACACAACAAGGCTTGATGACTGCAGTACCATCAAACTTATTAGGTAGCACCATTCTTAATGTCAAAGTCGGCGAAGTGTTCTGTAATGATGGCAAGGCAGATGCTTTGTCTGAATCCAAATATGAATCCAAATATGATAGATTTACTGCTTATGTTGAGGGATCAACGAAACAGCTCTGACACTCTAACTGTTGTACTATGCCTAGGGTAGGGTACTGAAAAGCATAAGTTCCTGAAAATGTTGGCTTGACAATTTAATCAATCAATCCATCCATTGCATTTGCTTTTCTCTGTATTACCTGGACTGTTTACCATTTTGTGGATTACTTGCTGCCTGTCTGTTTGACCCTCGCTTGTTGTTTGGATTTCTCTATTGTTTGCCGCCTGCCCTAATCTCCAACCTGGTCTGTGTTTATGTATCGTCTTTGTTGTCCCTGTTTGCTGGTTTTGACCTTTGCATGTCAATTACTCTCTTGTCAATAAACATTGCTTGCACATGGATCCCTTGTGTCCCGAGTCCCTGTTACAGAAGACTTTGCCACCACACAATCCAGCAGCAATGTTTCACTTCAGCACAGAGCTCTCTGCTCAGGCTTCCATGCTCACAGTCCATCAATGGCAACTGAGTCACCATAACTCATTGACGGAGAAGCCAAGTCAAATCTCTGCAGGCTTTACAAATCACTTACAAAGCGCTACCCTCCTGCATTCAGTGATACCTGTTCCTGCTGCCACAGGATTCCATCCGGCTTTTCCCAACAAGTACGATGGCTCTCCTGAAAAATGTAAGAGTTTTTTATTACAATGCTCATTGTTTTTGGAAGAACAACTATTTTCTATCCTACGGATACTAGCTTTTGTCTGCTTGTTGCTAACTGCTAAGGCACTTGATTGGGCTACCGCCATTTGGAGCTTCGAGCAGCCTGTGTTCCCTTCGTTTGCTCTATTCCTGCAGAAATTTCGAGAGGTGTTCCAACACAAGAGATAATGATATAATTACAACAGGGCAGGAGATCTACTGCGGAATATGCTCTGGCCTTCTGCAACTTAGCTGGCCAAACCGGCTGGATCGTAACCTATCGCAAGGGGCTGAATGCTTCTGTCCAAGCTGAGTTAGCATTCTGCGATAATGGCAAATCACTTGATCAGTTCATTGACTTCTCAAAACGTTCGACAACCTGCTGCGAACCAGAGCGCCTGTACCAGAAACAACCTATATGCCATCTACTCCTCCTTAAGTCCCAGACCCTGAGCCCATGCAGATCGCCCACACCAGGCATGAGGGAACGTCTATGCCTCTACCAAACAGGCCATATGCGAAATAACTGCCCTGCTTGGTGAGTCACAATTCACATATACAAAAGTTTTCAAGTAAATATAATCATCACATACAAGGGCAAGAGTGTAGAAACTGAAGCAGTCAGCAATTTAGAAGCAGTCAGCAATTTTTATTGAAAAGAGTTTCATTCTGTTGCATAACCTACCTCTACTCACCATCTTCTGTCCTGTAGCAGTGGCTGCAATAGACGGAAGGCCCTTGGGCACAGGCCAGGTCTCTCAAACCACCAATGACTTGAACTTCATGTTGGAGCCCTCCATGAGGAGACCATCTGATTTTTTTGTCATTTACTCTCCACAGACAACTGTCACCCTGGGCTTCCACTGCCTTGACCTCCTTAATCCAGTGATCTCATGGGCTGAGTGAGAGATCATCCAATCATCCGATCAATGGCATAATACCTGTATGAAAAAGCACTTACCTTGTAAACCTGTTGTCTCTAGTATTCCTGATCCTCAGACCTCCACTCTGCCCACCGAGTATGCTGACCTCTCAAAAGGCGACAGAACTACCACCTCACAGATCAAGTGACTGTGCCATAGAGCTTTCCCCTCTCGCAGCCTGAGTCTGAGGCCATGCAACAGTACATCCAGGAGGAGTTGAGAAGGAGTTCATCAGGCCATCCACCTCTCCAGCGTCAATGGGATTCTTTGTTCCTGCAGCTCTGGGGCAAAAATCTAAGAAAAATCTAGTCTAAGGAAAATCTAGTCATGCCATTTGGTCTTTCTAACAGCTCCTCTTGGTTCCAAGCATTTATCAACTATGTCTTCTAGGACATGATCAACCATTGGGTTGTAGTGTATGTCGATTCATTCTCCTTGCTAGCCTGATAATATCCCCGATAGTATCCCTGGGACATTATGACCGAAATTAACCAGGCTTTAGCAGAAGTAATGATCATTCAAAGTCTTCATAAAGGTTGGTATAATCTGAACACAGTGTTGGGTCATTTGAAGAAATTTAAATTACTCAAGTTGTGTAACATAGACTCAGGAGACAGAGGATCCATTTAACAATAATTAGCATCGGCAAACGACAATAGCAGAGGCAATACAATAATGTAAACAAAGTCCAGGCAAAATATCAGGGCAGGGAGCAGACAACAAGGATAATCCAAAAACAAAGCAAAGGTCAAAAGGCAGGCAGCAGACAATTAGGAACAGGGAACAAAAAAGGTATCTATTGTGGTTTCTGTTTTTTCTTGTTTTTTGTGTTTTGGACTGTTTTCTTGTGTACGATTGTTAGCCACCTGCCCCTCTACTTACGCTTTGTTTTGGATTATGCTATTTGCCTGCCGCCTGCCCTGATCTCTGTTTACTCTCTCGATTRTGTTTTGGATATCCTTCGTTGTTTCAGTTTACCTGTTTTTACTCGTGCCTGCCTGACCATGTTTACCTTTAATAAAATGCTGCATATAGTTCCCTTTACATATTAGTAATAATTACAGATTAACTAGAAACTTGTTAAATTCTACTAACATAGAGGTACTAATAACTAACCAAATACCTTTAAATACAAAAGAACAGGATTTCCATCTTCCACACTTTCAGATGTTAGATAGCAATCTATTGGACACTCCAGGTATTGTCACATAGCATTCTATAAACTGGTTTTCCAAAAGTCGCATGTGGTTCAAACATGGACCTTAGTTTGCAGATCAAACTTGCTGCTGAAGTTGTGTAGGGGAACATTTCCAATGGGAAGAATGTGGTTTAGTAATCAATAGCAATCACATAGTTATTCCAATTTCATGTGAAAAAATCTGTTCCAGTAGTCATGCCATAGCCATTTTGACCTAGAGAGAGATCATAGGCTCTGTGAGATTAGATTTATGGCACTTTTACCACCATCAGTTGTTTTAATATTTAATTTTTAGTGTGCAAATCAGAATTCAACTGGTTGTTTGCTTATTGCAGTTGTTAATTCCCATATGACCAGTGTATATGGGCTCTAGCATTATAGGCCTCAGATCATGTAACATTAATTTACATAAATTCCAATTATCAGCAAGAATGAAAAAGCATTTTCCTTAAGTCTGGCCATCCAATTTGATGGCATTTCACCATAGTGGGTTGTGTGTGTTGTTCTTTGGCTTTTGAATGTCGGTTGGCTATATTTTTCCCATATTAGGTTCAAGGTTACTTTGTCATTGCACTATATACAGTGGCACTGTACATAGTAAAGTAAAAGAACACTTCTTCAGGACCAAGATGTTATTTGAAAACAGTGCTGCAAGAGATTTTATTTTAAAGCTGTTTCACAGAAAATTTAAGTTTTAATTTTCAGATACAGATTATGCAGTTGAAGCAGAAGTAATGATCATTCAAAGTCTTCATAGAGGTTGGTATAATCTGAACACAGTGTTAGGTCATTTGAAGTAATTTAAATTACTTAAACTGTGTAACATAGACTCAGAAGACAGAGGATCCATTTAACAATCATTAACATCGGCAAACGACAATAGCAGAGGCAATACAATAATGTAAACAAAGTCCAGGCAAAATATCAGGGCAGGGGGCAGACAACAAGGATAATCCAAAAACAAAGCAAAGGTCAAAAGGCAGGCAGCAGACAATTAGGAACAGGGAACAAAAAAAGGTAGGTAACAGGTAAGTACAGTCCAGAAAAACACTTAGACTTGATCACCATGGGAAATCAATAATTTGTAAAGTTCATTGTAGAGCAGTGATTATTTATAGTTTTGTATTAACATTAATTTTCTGATGTGATTGAAATACAATGAATGTGAAATATATTGTGATGAATTAAATTATTATTAAATTATTATAAATTAAATGAGTTACAGTAGCTTACCCGTTTAACACATTTGCTAGAATCAGACAGAATCAGAACAGGTAGGGTATAGAAAATGGCATTCTCAACATCAAGCAGGCACTACAGATATCTGGTGATGCCTTTGGTTCTGGCTACTGCTCCATCTGCGTTCCAGAGGGAATCACCATGGAAAGGTTCTCTAAACGAGCTATTAACCTAATCATCTGAATCAACTAATTAACTCTAAACACCTGCAAAAGATTCCTGAGGCTTTTAAAAACTCCCAGCCTGGTTCATTATTTAAAACCGCAATCATGGGTAAGACTGCCGACCTGACTGCTGTCCAGACAGTCATCATTGACACCCTCAAGCAAGAGGTTAAGACACAGAAAGAAATTTCTGAATGAATAGGCTGTTCCCAGAGTGCTGTATCAAGGCATCTCAGTCGGAAGTCTGTGGGAAGGAAAAAGTGTGGCAGAAAACGCTGCACAACGAGAAGAGACCGGACCCTGAGGAAGATT
>JBAJNP010006156.1:0-26464 GCA_036877545.1 Yasuhikotakia modesta | reverse complement strand
CAGCCTTCTCAGAAAGTATAGGCGCTGCTGGGCTTTTTTCGCTGTGGAACTGGTGTTGAGCGACCAGGAGAGGTTCTCTGTCAGGTGAACTCCAAAAAACTTGGTGCTCCTTACGATCTCCACATGGGAGCCGTTCAACAGAGGGGCCCCTGTACTCGGTTTGGTGGTGCTCCCAATCCGGACTGACTGAGGTCTCCCCGTCAGGAAGTCCAGGATCCAGTTGCAGAGGGAGGTGTTCAGGCCCAGCAGGTTCAGCTTTTCTGTCAGGTGCTGAGGGATGATGGTGTTGAATGCTGAACTGAAGTCTATGAACAGCATTCGAACGTATGAGTTTTTGATGTCCAGGTGGGTGAGAGCCAGATGAAGGGTTGTGTTTATGGCATCATCTGTTGAGCGGTTTGGGTGCTAGGCGAATTGTAGGGGGTCTAGTGAGGGTGGCAGCAGGGTCTTAATGTGCCTCAAGACAAGCTCTCGAAGAACTTCATGATGACAAGAGTAAGTGCCACGGGACGGTAGTCATTGAGGCAGGACACTGGAGACTTCTTTGGCACATCAGCCAAGTTGGTCCGCACATCCTCTGAGCACCCTGCCAGGAATGTTGTCTGGTCCAGCAGCTTTCCGCGGGTTTACTCTGCGTAGTCTTTCTCACGTCAGCCGTCGTTAGACACAGCACCTGGTCGTTAGGGGGAGGGGTGGTCTTCCTCGCTGTCACACCGTTTTGTGCCTCAAACCGGGCGTAGAAGTCGTTCAGCGCATCAGGAAGGGAGGCATCACTGTCACAGGCTGGTGGAGTTGGCCTGTAATTGGTGATGGTCTGGATGCCCTGCCACATGCGCCGCGTGTCTCTGCTGGTTGTGAAATGGCTGTGGATTTTCTGAGTGTGTGCGCGCTTTGCCTCCTTGATAGCCTAGGACAGTTTGGCCCTTGCAGTTCTCAGGGTCGCTTTGTTGCCTGTCCTGAAGGCGGAGTCCCTGGTTCTCAGTAGTGCCCACACCTCTGCAGTCATCCACGGCTTCTGGTTGAAGCATGTAGTGATGGTTTTGGAGGTAGTGACGTCATCAATGCACTTGCTGATATAGCTGGTCACTGATGATGCATATTCCCCCAAGTTAGTGGAGTTGCCGTCAGTTGCTGCTTCCCTAAACAAAACAGTCCTGAAGGGCAGACATGGATTCTGCCGGCCAGGTTTTTACCTGCTTCACAACTGGTTTCGATTGTCTGACGAGCGATCTGTATGACAGAATTAATATAACAGAGATGTGGTCTGAGTAGCCGAGGTGGGGGCGGGGCTCCGCCCGATACGCACCGGTAATGTTTGTGTACACAACATCCAGCGTGTTTTTCCCCCTCGTTGCAAAGTCCACATGCTGATGGAATTTAGGGAGCACTGACTTGAGATTTGCATGATTGAAATCTGCAGCAACAATAAACAGTCCATCGGGGTTAGCGTTCTGTCCATCGGGGTTCTAGCGTTCAGAAGTGCCGATCTGCTTTAGACTGAAACGACTAAATGCTCTTTACAAAATATTTTACCCAACATTCAACTCTTATCTCTTCTAATCCATACCGCTCTGGTGTATTGTAATCAGTTTTACTCTGTTACACTAGTCTATCTGCTCTATTGTGTAGTCTTTCCTTCTACATACTATAGTATATATAGCAAAAAGTGCTATATAAATAAAACTGAAGTTATAATCTAGAATGTAATTCTGTAGCGTTGTCTTCTCCATCTTACTCGTCTATTCTACTCTGGTCAGTCTAATTTACTCTAGTCTATGCTACTTTACCATAATTCTACTCTGTTCTGCCTCTGGTTGCTCCATAGTTTTGGCCATATGGTCTTTAAAATCAATACATGTCCTTAATTGTTGTAGCAGTCATCAGTTAGTACGTTAAAACTGTGTACATGTAACCACTCTTTGACACTTAGTTACAATACAGCAGCCATCTCAAATTGTTTTAAGCCAGTTTCACATCTTGTAGTAAGTAAATTCTTAGAACCAGGGCAATACCTCATTATAACTTTTTTTTTAGTACATTTCCTTGTTGTATCCACACAGATTAGGAACTCTGAAGTGATGTAAGATAGTCAAAGCAACTTTATCATTGGAAAAGCCACAATTAAATAATGTTTTATTAGTAAAAATAAAATATTACTAATACTCATGGCAAGCAATGTGTATTGCAGAGCATCAGTATGCAAATGGATAAATGATAGGTGAATATCTTAAACAACATCTGATGTCAGCAAAAATATACATGTATTCAGTTTGTGTCTGGATTAAATGGGCAAATGAATATTTGTATATGCTTAGAAAAATGCATTTCAGACTGGATTCAGTACTGATGCGCACTTTCACATAGCTGTGTGGAAAACCCTTTAAAATATAGACGATAATTTAATTCCCATAACAGGCATGCCTAGAACTAAAATAATTCCCAGTTCCTGCTGTGCGAACATGGCAGAAGCTGGAAATTCTGTCAGTAATTTTAGGAAAAGCTATTGCAGTGTAAAAGTCTTTTTAGTTACACCCTTTAACACTTGTCTTTTTGAAATCTCACACCCCTGGTAGCATACAGCCTCAAAATACTGTTGCTGAGCCACTTTTTCAATGAAACAGTAGCTGAATTGTCTGCAGTGTTTGGTCTTCAGTGGATGAGTGTGGAATTACATTTAAAAAAATACTGTTTTGTTTGTAGCTTACTCTGCAACTGTGAGGTTGCTTATTCTGCTTCATAAAGGTCTTGTTACTACTTATGCTAAGGTTTGATAATAAAAAAAGGACATTGATAATAATTATTTTATAATAGGCACAGATAAAAAATATTATTGTTGTTTCCTGTGCCTTTAAAAATTTTTTTATAAAAAAAACAGTAAAAAACACAATTTTTACTGATCTGTAGGCTCAGTATACATGCAACTGGTGAGTATATTTAGGTGGTAATATAGGTGTAGTTTCTTTTAGTGTGTTGTACAGAGTCAAGTACCAGACAAGCTCTGTTTGTATCCAAAATTTTCTCACATTGATCTGAGAGAACACTCTCTTTAAATGCTTTAAAATATCTTTCATCTGAAATAAGATCAATCTGTATTTTGTTTTCTTCAGTTATCTTAAATTTACACACAAATTAAAACGTGACTGTGAATAAGTTTGGTTTGCATTCCTCACCTTTTATTCAAACTAAATGCCTGACTTTCAGTACAGTTTTTCAAAAAGGAACCTTTGCACCTTTTCCAATGTTGCATTAGCAGTTGTGTTTTAGTCTGTTGCGTCAATGTTTTAGAGGGTATAGTTCATGCAGGTGCTAGTGTTCATAACCAAAATCATTAACACAACTTAGCAAACTCCTTTTTAGCCTTACATAGAACTGAACACTCAAGTTTAGAACGCTGTTTAGAACAAAGTAAAACATAATTTAGGCACATTACTGGACTTCTCAAAATGAAGAGAAAAGAAATGGCATTATTATAAAGTGTGCATGTTGTCCTTACAGTAATCAAACAAACTGTAAAGTCATGGAAACATTGAGCTTTGGTGCTCACGTGAAGTGTGGCTTGTGAGGATGGTGTATTTAATAAGAACCAATGTCATTCAAGTCCTTTGTAGTTTTTAAATGGATCATAATTTAAAACTTTGTACCATTGTTATGCTGTACCAGAAAAGGCTCCATTTTTTTTCTTTCAGTCGGTGGTGAAGACGGGGCGTCTGCTCATCAGTCATGAGGCTCCAGTGACAGGAGGATTTGCAGCCGAGATCAGTTCTGCAGTTCAGGTAGAGACCCAGTGGAAAATCAAATGCAGAAGTGGGACCTGATTGGATTTTGAGAAGTTGGTGTTTTATTTCAGAATGGGATCAGGTGCTTAAATAAGAGGGGTTTAAATATTTAATTTGGACTTTGCTGAAACAAAGGAATTTCAGAGGTTAAGTAAGTTATTAAGTTTACCATTACAATTTAAATAAAATATTATATAATTTCTATATTATAAAATTTATTTTATCAGTCCATTTATTTTGGGGGTTTTAAACATTAAAGAATTGTATTATAATTCCAGGACAATGCATCAAGTAAATTTTGCAGTGTAACCACTGACTGTTCACTGACTGCTTTTTTTTTGGATTTGCAAGGACTCAGTTCTGTCATGTTGTCTTCTGCAAATTAAGATGGATCACATTTTTATAATATATAAGTCATAAAAATTATGCAGAGGCCAGAAAGAGATTATTTGCTATTTTTTTTTAGTTTTTGTGTTTAGACACTAGCTTTCACAATTATTTTTTTAACAATTAACTGATGTCAAGCAAGCCTGGACCCCACCAAGTGCTCTAGTGTCAATAGTCTTACACTAGTCACTTCTTTTTTAGATACAAGTAGTGTACACATGACCAAGCTTTGTGGACCTATAATGGGTTTTATTGGTATGTCTAATTGCCCATAAATCATATGTGTGTCTGATGAAAGTGACAATAATTCATCCTGATTTCTGCCTGAGGTCAGGGTTATAGGCGTAGTCTTGTGCAAAGTTAACTCACTTAATATTATACATGCAAAGGCAGTATTTATTTACCAAAATCCCTCACATTTCCATTGATGTCAAATTCGGATAAACACCTGTGTGGCAGTGCTTTTGTCAGGCAGCATTAGGGCAGGTATTTAAGGCTTTTAACAGCATTGGAGCTGTGGTCAAACACACACAGTCTTCAATTAAAGTGGTAATGTGTGTGCCCATACCAAAGGCAACATAACCCAACACACATAATACAACCAGCCCTTTTGAAATTTGATATGACACATACTTACATAGATGTAGATGCTTGGTCAGTGCACTGCTCGCATTGACGTGGTGCTGTTTTATTTTTTTTACTGCCAAAAATTGGGTGTTACCTTTATCAGGTAATGCCTGATGTAGAGGCCCATCACTGTCAACATAACACATACCTTTTGTTGCATTATTGTGATCTGAAATATTTTGGATCATATGCAACATCAAATGCAATTACACATGTGTCTTACTTCAACAGAATAATATGGGTCTAATGTTAAACTTTAGTGTTAAACTTGCAATCTAGTTGCATTTTTGCAGTAATCTTGATAACAGTGCAGCTTTGATGCTAGGAGTAACTAACTGAAGAATATTACAGAAGCTAAAGTAAGGACAGGAGAGAAATGTCCTGTTATTCAATAACTGTGTGCTGGAACAGGGCAATTTCTCAGATAGATCTCAGTGTTCCTGGACAACCCAAAGGAAAAGCTGGAATAATAATGGACATTTTCTCTCTCTCTGGGTGTGTGTGAATAAAGCAGCCAGACTCCTCTGGAATGTAACTATTTGAGTGTTAACTATTATATTTTGTATATTTAGGTTATGATTTGCCTTTTAAATTTGTTTAGAAAATTCGTTCTCTAAATATTTTAATTCAAATGTAAAGATGTGGTAGTGCACAGTTAGACTTTTTCTTCATTTCCTGTAGAATATTTTGTGGGGTTTTTTCTTGTTGTAGTCTGTAAAGGGTCTAAGAGGAATTCAGTAAGAACTCTACTGTGGACACATGGCAGGTTGTACTGGCTGTGGGACTAAATATTATAGGACATACAATTCTAAACTCTGGCACAGATTTTAATAGGAAAATGTGGAATGTTTTTTACTGTATTTTAAATTGAGTTTTATCTCAGTCTGAATAATTAATTAGTTTTTAATCAGACCTAAATTCTAAGGCATTGTGATGATTCAGGCCCCCAGGAGAATGATGAAGAAAAATTTGCTGTTTTTTTTTATTTCCTGAAGTATATCACATCTACTGTTAAAATGAAACTTTTTTCCATACATTTAGAACATATGTCAACAGTTTGGACAAGTGAAAATGTAAAATGTATTTACTCATTGTGGAAAGGAAAATGTATAAAATACATTAAGTAGAACATAGCAAACATTGCTGTTTTCATGCACAAATTAATGAACTTTCAGATCTTATTTTAAGGTTACCATATGTTCTGATGTGTCCTTAGGGAACACATTGCAGAAATAAAAACAGCAGGATTAGGTATATCTTGCCTCATCCAATACCAGCTTAATAATTAACTCTAGGTGGAGCATCAGTCTATTGTGTATAGTGCAGATGTTCTGCCAAACCCATTTTGGCCACCTGAGTTGGCAGCCTGACTGCAGCTGCAGGGATGGACTCAAGCATCCCAGTGGCAAAGCCTTTCCTGGTTTTTATTTTACTGTCTTATGTAAACATACCCTACATTTTGGCATAGGTCAAACTGTCTCATCAGAAACAGTACGGATCCAGTACAACAGTACTGTACGGATACTTAGTAGTGGGCTGTGGAAGGCTGGTAGGGTACAGAGGGTAAAAGCAGAAAAATACAGGGCAACCCTAAAATCTACAAAGACGTATGTACCTGTGAGAATGTTTGATTAAATAAATTCAATGCTACTGAAGGATTGTATGTATCCTGTAGGTATGCATTCTGTCTGTGGGATCCCATTTGGGTAACTCTTCCTGTGATCTCTCAGTGGAACAAAATGGTGCTCCATATCCTGTATGTGTTTATTCAGTCTAAGGGGTTCCCATTTGGGTAACTCCTCTCCTATCAGGATGTATCTGTGGGACCTGGTATATAGCTTTGTCACACAGACAGAGCTTTGGGTTGTTTCAGAAGACGGCTATGCTACAAAAGCACCTTCAATAAAACTCTTTGCCCCTGAACTTGGTCCAGCTTTCTTCATTTATGTACTATTGGCGAGCCACCCAACAACTGCTCAGCCAAATTCAACGAAATCTAACAATTTGGCGAGCCAGCCAGGAGAGACAGATAAGAAAAACTCATCATCTGCAACAAGAAGTGAACAGAAGTATCTTGGAGATTCAACAACTTCAACTTAGATCAACTATCTAAGTCTGGAGAGAGGACTTCTTTGTATAATCTGGAACCTTTTCTTAAAGATCCTCATTTGGTGAGTGAAACTCATCAGCTCTTGAAAAGAACATCTTATAAAACCTAAGCAAACCAATGTTCATAGTGTAGATCAGTTAATTAAGCTTGGTCCTTTCTTTGGAGTTTAAATGAATTGTTAAAACAGTTTGGTCCGTTCATTTAGAAACTGTAGGAGCTGTGGCTTGGTCCTTTTTCTGATGTCTTTAGGAATTGTTAAGGGGACAATTTGGCCCGTTCATTTAGAAACTGTAGAAGCACAGGCTTGGTTCTTTCTCTAAATGTCTGTAGGAATTGTTTAAAACAATTGTATTAAATTGTCTAGAGGCTGTATGAGCTTAAAATTAGAAGCTTGGTCCTTTCTCCTGGTGTTTGTAGGAATTGTTAAGGGAACAATTTGGTCTGTTCACCTTGAGGTTGTGGGAGGTTAAAAATAGTAGCTTGGTCTTGAAGTCACGGCAGAAATTTGGAATTTCTGACTGGGTTTGAAGCAGTAGGAGCTAGTAAATAGATTGGTACTAAAATTGCTGCAAGCTGATTCTTGACTGGGTGTTTAATCAGTAGCCACTATTTGGTTAATTTTTTGGTTTATCCTCTGCTTTGTCAGAGAGGAGTTTGTTTGTTTTTGTGTGATTGTTGGTGTTAACCATTAAGTGTACCCTCTGTTGCTCAGAGAAGTTAAGTATTTTGATTGTGTGATAGCCCACAAAATGTTTAGAAAATAAGTTTCCAAAACTATATTGTGATGGTATAAGTTAATTGCCTTCAGTTGAAACAAGTTGAAATATCTGAAGTGTATTAGTGTAAACTAAGGCTTCTAATGGTAAATTCAGAAAGAACAATTTGAACAACAAGTGTGTTAAAAGATGTAAAAATAATGTGTATAAAAGGATGTTCTTTTAAAAGCTGATCTGTGGATCTCTGGTTTCACAATTGTTTGCATTTAAATAAGCACTATTAACACCTTGTTCTGCTTCAACTTGAGAGCACATCCCCACTGCCATGGCTGAGTCTTCACAAATCAATGGTGATAATCCTGCACTGAAACCAACAACAGAAAAGCATGGAACAGAGCCTCCTAATGTAACCATTGATCAGGTGATGGAAACCTTGAATTAATTCTTGGACATACGGCTGGGAACAAGGAAGTGCTATTATGACATCTGCCAAAAGTACAACATTAAGCAGCCAGAGAGTGGGACACGGGACATGACATCAAAAGGGCTTATGGAAAAACATAGCGTTTAAGGAAGAATCTCAGGAAGGATGGATGGTCTGTAATTTTGGGCAAACAAATTTGACAGCATATGCATAAGTGTGAGACTGACAAATTGCAGAGTGTGATCAATGGAGAAAAGGCCAAAGTCCGTGCATTAGCTAAACAGGTACAAAATGAAAAGAAAGACAAAGAGAGATTGTCAAACGAGAACAAGAAGTTGCTGAATTTACTTTCTAAGCAGCTGGGATCAAGCAATTGTTTTTGGACCAGATGAAATGCTTAAACCTAACAGCAATGATAAACAACTCTACCCATTCAACGAACTCAAAGAAATAGAGAATCCACTACACCTTTATTTGATTGGGAAAAGTGACAGCTACTCCACAGAAAACATTGATGACACTGACACAGAGTCATCCAACACATGTGCACATGTTGCCAGGGATAACATAAAAACTAGACTCGCTTCTGTTATTGTAAAAAACAGAAGAACCGAAATGGAGGTCGACAATGAGGAGGAGTATGAGGAAAACGGTGAAAGACAAACCAGTGCAAGATATGTTCCATGTAGAATATATTAACCAGCAACTCCAGACCACATTGACAAATGGTCAAAGGAAATTCCAGATATGTACAAACAACCACGGAAGGTTTGGCATGTTCTTCAGCGTCTGCAGAAAGTCTGTACTTTACACCCACTGGATGGAGCAATGATTCTCAACGTAAACTTAAGGGACACTGACCAAAAAAGATTAAACGCGATACTGCGCGTATCGGGCAGAGCCCCGCCCCCACCTTGGCTACTCACACCACATCTCTGTTATGCTAATTCCGGCATACAGACCGCTCATCAGACAATCTAAACCAGTTGTAAAGTAGGTGAAAACCTGGCCGGCAGGAGCCATCTCTGCTCTTCAGGACCGTTTTAAGGACACTGACTGGCACATGTTTAGGGAAGCAGCAACTGATGGCAACTCCACTAACTTGGAGGAATATGCATCATCAGTGACCAGCTATATCAGCAAGTGCATTGATGACGTCACTACCTCCAAGACC
The DNA here is from genome assembly GCA_036877545.1 of Yasuhikotakia modesta. Classification (NCBI taxonomy): domain Eukaryota; kingdom Metazoa; phylum Chordata; class Actinopteri; order Cypriniformes; family Botiidae; genus Yasuhikotakia; species Yasuhikotakia modesta. The sequence continues at coordinate 17,250 of JBAJNP010006156.1, read as the reverse complement.
ATCACTACACGCTCCAACCAGAAACTGTGGATGACTGCAGAGGTATGTGCACTACTGAGAACCAGAGACTCCGCCTTCAGGGCAGGGGACAAAACGGCCCTGAGAACTGCAAGGGCCAAACTGTCCCGGGCTATCAAACAGGCAAAGAGCGCACACGCTCAGAAAATCCACAGATATTTCATGCGGCAGCAGAGACACGTGGCGCATGTGGCAGGGCATCCAGACCATCACCACCTACAGGCCTACTCCACCAGCCTGTGACAGTGATGCCTCCCTTCTTAATGCGCTGAACGACTTCTATGCTCGGTTTGAGGCACAAAACGGTATGACAGCGAGGAAGACCACCCCTTCCCCTAACGACCAGGTGCTGTGTCTAACGACAGCTGATGTGAGACAGACGTAAACTCATGGAAGGCTGCTGGACCAGACAACATTCCTGGCAGGGTGCTCAGAGGATGTGCGGACCTCTGAGCACCCTGCTCAGAGGGGACTACCCCTCAAAATGGTTATAAATGTAATCTATGTTCTTTAAGTAAGACTTCTACTATAAAAAGCCTGTAAACAAAACACCTGTGTACATGAACTGAGATGTTTTTTGTTGTTTTTTCTTTTGTATGTATTCTTATGTAGGTGATCAAATATGATCAAAGGGGGATTGAAGGATTGTATATATCCTGTATGTATGGGATCCCATTTTCCCATTATCCTGTCTGTGGGATCCCATTTGGGTAACTCTTCCTGTGAGTTCTCAGTGGGACCAAATGGTTCCCCCTGCTGTGCCCCATATCCTGTATGTGTGTATTCAGTCTGAGGGATCCCATTTGAGTAACTCCCCTGCTGTGCTCCTATTAGGATGTATATGTGGGACCTGGTATATAGCTCTGTCACACAGACAGAGCTTTGGGTTGTTTCAGAAGACGGCTATGCTACAAGAGCACCTTCAATAAAACTTTTTTCCCACTAACTTAATTTCAGCTTTCTTCATTTATATACTAGAAGCATTCTAGTACATTGGTGAGCCACCCAACGACTGCTCAGCCAAATTCAAGTAAATCTAACACTACATAGGAATGACTAGGGCTGTCACGATTATGAAATTTGGGTGACGATTAATTGTGACATAAATAATTACGATTATGATGATTTTGTTTTAAGATAAGTTGTCTTATATTAAGACAACATCTAACTGAGGTCACAATATTGATATACTGAAAATTCTCTTTGAAGCAGTACTTCATGGAGCATTTCTTTAAATGCAGTTAATTTTTTCCACACTATTAAACAGCTGTCTGAGTTAAAGATGTTAAAAAAGTTAAAGACGCTATTAAAGATGCTGTCACCTTTATATTTCGTTACCTGTTTAAAGCCTCCGCTATAGGCAGCTGACGAGATGTATGTGCGGCTGTGGACGCTTTGCAAACTTCGGCAAATTCAGTGTTATGGTGCGTCTTTAGATGGTTTCTAACATTTGTGGTGTTTGCGCATTTTGCTGGTACTTTTACATATTCGACACAGTGCTGCGTCAATGTCTCTCGGCCGTCCTATTTCGTCAGGTATAAAGTCAAAATGTTATCAGACACGTGCCGTTGTTTTCGGTTTCGGTATTGAAAACATCATTGCTGTATAATTGCGAACTTATCACGCCTATTTAGTGTAATGCGTGCAGCGCACGTCAGAAGTTGCTGCAGGTACTACAAAGCGTGCAATAAATGCGGTTGGATTCAATGACCGCGGTTATGTCAAACTATTGCGATTATATGGTTATATTATAATCGTGACAGCCTTAGGAATGACAGTTGTTTTTCGGTCATTCCTGCAGCGGTTAAATCAGAGTACTGATCTCAATCCAATTTAGCACACAAAACAGGCTTTTACTCGTGCTTTTCTGCAACTTAACAGAGAAGAGCTGAAGAAGAATTGGGAAAAATAGCAGTGGACTGTGTCACAGGCTGAAGAAACACACAACAAGAGATTTAAAAATAAATGCCCCAGAGGGTGGATTTATTGCAATGAATAAACGTGGAAAACACGCAGAGGTGACGGACTGGGTGTGTAGGTCTGTGTGATCACAGAGGACGGGAAGTGCGCAGAGTGATGACGAGTGAGTCTTTGGCGACGGTGCATTCTTTGGGTGATGGGTCAATCGCTCAGGTACTGCTTTCTGTCGGAGGAAGAGAGAGAGAAAAAAGAAAAGGCGTTCGTTAGGCGCACGTGCATATCAGAGATCATATTCCCTGACTGCCGCTTCTTGCAGGTTTAAAGGCAGACACCGATTCAATTTTGGGAGACTCATCACACCTGATAAAGCTAATTAATACTATACCTATCCATCCACATCACTGGAGTTAGGATTAGCTAACAAAAATTATCTAAATTTACCTAAATTTGAAAGTTGTTGATACTTAGGCAGGGTGGTGAATTATTTTGTTTTTAAAATTAATGCATTTTAACCAGTTTTAATAAAATTATTTAATATGACTTGTGTGTTGTAGCGTCAAATGAAACCATGAAAATTTTGGTGAAAAGGTGTATTAATACTGTATTAACTATTAAATAATTGGATGATTAATTTGCACAATATTTATAATATATTTCTAATACAGGACAATCTGTTTTCTGCAGGAAGAATGTTTCCTCAATTTAGAAGCGCCTATTACTAGAGTCTGTGGGTATGATACCCCATTCCCCCATATCTTTGAACCCTTCTACATCCCAGACAAGTGGAAGTGCTTTGAAGCTGTTAAACGAATGATCAACTACTGAAACCCAGGTATGTTTTTTTTGTGTCGGATGTACCTTTTAATACAAAAGCTGAATCTTTGTCAACTAATCTTATAAGCAAATCTCTTTTCTCTAAAAAAAATTTTTTTTTAGAATTTTGTATATAGTATGTTAAAATGAAAGCCACAGCCCCTGATTTGAACACTTAAACAATTTATTTGTTGTTCTATACCTGTATCATTACATGGAGTATTAATAGCTTTTATATAGCTTGTTCATATCAAACTGGTATTCATTTCTTTTTGTGAATGTGAAAACAAACATGCAGCCCTGTTTAAAGTTACATCACTTTCTTATCAAGTTTTTACTTGCAAATGATAATTCTCGTAACTCACCCAAAAATTAACAAAGCTTAAATTCTAAAATGAACAAAAATTTAAGCGCAAGCAGTTTATTCCAGGTCTTTTCAAGTCATTTGATATATTTGTTGATAACTTAAGAGACACAATAAGAAAACCAATAAGATCTAAAGTTAATGACATCCCAATTAACCATTAATATATATGTTTATGTATATGTTTTAATTTTACTAATTACATTTGAAATGTTTCGTATTACAGTAATCTTTTTGCTTCTAAAACATTTATTATTTTGAGTTGTATTGATTACTTTTATTATGACTGCTTGTTATTTTTGGGTTGTCAGCACTTAATGGTAAAACTAGTTAACTAGTGCGTGTGACTCTACTGTAGCATTTAAGCGAACTCATTGTCTCTGTTTACAGATGATGCGTTGTAAGAATATAGAACTCTTCCTCAACATTATAGAACATGCCCGACAACAATGATTTCAGCATCACTGTTTATTAAGTTGCTACTTGTAGATGAGAACACAATACCAGAGAGGCTATGGTGTGATTTTTGGGAGACTCCCGGTTAGAACATCCTGGATCTTGTGCCTGGAGAATTACTGGATGAAATGTAATTCATGAACACTGTGTAGACATCATTTAGGTGCTTTGCTGTTGTTTCTAGTCCTTGAATGTCTGTACTTTTGCTGTTATCTGAAGTGTCACCATCTTGTTTTTTTGTTACTGTGCCTAATTAAGAGTGGTGTGATTAAAGGACTGGGTTGAGGGTAAAATCTTGTGTTACTGTTTCTGATTATAGCTTTGCCAATGCAATCTAAAACTTTGGGTTAATTGAATAAATAAGCTTCTCAAGCTAGTAACAGTCTAGCAGGTTATTTGTTGTGCTGTCTGATGTATACTTTCTAAGTCTGCATAGGTGATTGGTTTAAACATTCTAAAACCACACACACATCTCCTGTGATTTTAATGTTATGTTGTCAGCATGCAAATGTTTCATTGCTCAAACAAATATTGGGTGGAATGGTTTGTTTTTAATTAAATATTTTATTGGTACTTACCAATGTTGTCAAAATGCATTATGGGATTGGCATTAGAAATGGAATATAGGTGTAAAAACAGCTATGAATATAGCAACAGATAACATGGAGACAATGTATTGTAAATCTAATTATTAACATTTTGCAATATAGGTTTTTCAAAGTGTGAAAATGTCACATTGACAGGTTGAAATAAATCCAGTTGAAATGCCTCTGAACATTTTCACTTACAGATCACAAAGCAATCAGAATGTGGCCAAGAGAGAGGCAAAGTACACTCTTCATCAGATGTAAAGAACCATTACAAAGCTATTAGTACCTCATGGTTATAGTCCGACAACACAGCAAAGTACGACAACAGAGGCAAAGTACACTTTTCATCAGATGTAAAGAACCATTTAAAAGCTATTAGTGCCTCATGGTTACAGTCTTAATAAATACCAGATTTCTTTCTGAAAAATTTCTTTGCAAATTACAACTGTTTGCAGGTGTGTTTTTTTTTCTAAATTGTATTTTGACATATCATTGATTTGTGAGTTTAAATATAGCCACTAGTAGTTAAAACGTGTATAGCTGCGGTGGTGCTTTGAAATCTACTCTACAAGACACCTTGAGGGTTTAAGCTTAGTTAGGGTTTATCATGTCAAACTTGTGGAAATGGCACTTCCGTTCTTTACTGTCAACAACAAATACCAGTCATAAACCTTCAGTCAAAAGTTTATCTATATTTTACAATAATAGTAAACCCATCAAATAGACAATTGTTTCAGTGGCAATTATTTTGTGAGTTAAAGCATCCAAAATTAATGAACTGTAAAATATTTAGCATCTTTAAATTAATCAAACTTATTCCCTAAAGGGGACCTAGAGTGGTTGAGCGGAGTATAGATTCTTGTTCTGTGATGTGACATAGAGAGAATAGCACTTTGGTTAAGTCTGTAATGTCCCAGAAGCTGTCTAAAAACCTCTTTTAAAAAACGATTTTATGGCGGGGCTATTAAATGGGTGAATTTGAGTGTTCTGCGCCGCTGGATGGGCTCTTACAACCTCATAATTATATGCGGAGCGCTTCACGCTGATTGGCTGCCTTCACTGCCACATGAAAGAATAATTATGTGACGTCGTCTCCTGGCTTCTGAACAAATGCGGAATCATTTACTGACCCGAACACACGGACCGACAGCTGTGGCACAGATTCAGCCTTATATGTTTGAGCCAAATCAGAGGAGGACACTGAATTAGAGGAAGAACCTGTTCCGCAAAGGCAGGATTTACATGTTTCTCAATGGTAAGTTATTTGTAATGTTTTTGAACGCTTTTAGCGTTACGTGCCCACAAAGTTCTCCCGTCATAATAAAGTTATAGCCACTACATCCATTTGGACATTAATAATTTACATCATCATGAATCAAGGCTTTATACTAACTATAGTTTAATGTAAATACTGTTTATGAACGGAGGCTTCAGGTTTGGGTGTTAATCTTGGGCTGACGGTGCGCATCTGCCCCATTCGAAATGAAAAAAAGAAGCTTTTCATCTTCTTCAGCTTAACATATTCAATGTCCTCTTCAAATTCAAGATAAAGGCTTTTTGCTGGCCGTGACTTGACTGGTGTTGAACTAAATGGAAGTGAAGCTGCTCTGAATGTATATTGAGTAAATATGAATACAAAATTGAGTGTTAATTTATTCTAAACAGAATACAATTATGTAATTGATCAGTAAAAAGGATAAGACGTGAAGATTATCATTAAGGATTAAACAAATAATACAGAATAACTTCTTTACAGTAAACTCGATTACAATCACAAGCTATTTTCATGCAGAAAAGTGGGACACTGAATTAACACTGTTTCGGTGCTGTGGTCCAAGTGCTGTTCTTCTAGACTGGGTTTCCTGAAGATCCGTCCGACAGCCTCTCTTGTATCCTGAGGAAGAAAGCGGGTCGTATCAACACTCTGAAATAAATCTGAGAAGTTTTCGTGTTTTCATATTGTTATCTGCTAAGGCGCTAAACCTATGTCTGCTGCTAACGTTTGTTCACATTGCCAACGCTAGCCGTACACACATGTTCTCAACCATTGTCTCATCTGATGTTCATAAGTGTCTTCATATGTTTGTAGCTGATAACAGAAAATCAGTAAAATAATAACAATTACACTAAAAAAACTCCATGATTACACTGTTTTGATCTTGTTTTTTCTGCTTGAAAATTTCTGTCCAATGAATGAATAACCTTTGTGTGGTTTTGTTTAAATTTATGGTTCAATTGCAAAAAGAGTAGTGTGAAAACAAACCACATCAAACAAAAAAACATTGTATTTTGTCTGGACCAAAGTGAACTAGTGGACTTTCCTGGCGTGAATACACCCTCAGTGTTATCACAAAGTAAACGGGGAACATGGTCACGTCTTTGGTGCAAAGCTCTCTGGTGCAAAGCTTTCTGGTGGTCTGCCCCTTCTGACAAAACATCGACAGGTCATGGAGCTGAAAGATGTGGTCGACCATAACTTAAGCAAGGAAGGGGAATGAAATGGGCCATCTCAGAAAAGCGGCTCACTACCATCAGAATGACAGTTACCATTTGACGGGGGAGGCCTGTAACAAAATCCAGGGCAATGTAGGACTATGGACAGGAGGCAACAGGACGGTGGTGGAACAGACCAGCTGGAGGGGCATTGGTGGTTTTGTTCTGGGCACCTGAAGAGCATTTAACTCATCCTACATAAGGGGTGAACACACACTGCAAGTCGTGAACACACACACACACACAGAGAATTGGGCAGCTATCCATGCAGCACCTGGGGTTAGGTGCCTTGCTCAGGGGCACTTCAGTTGATACCTGCCAGTGCTGGAATCAAACCAGCAAGCTCCTTAACCAGTAGACCACAACTGTCCCTGCCAGGGTTCCTTGACTCCATGGGCTGAAATAATGTACTCCAGGAATGACACAGAATTGGATTGGAATTTGCACTTCTCCAACTTGACATACAGATGGTTAGCTAGAAGCCATTGCAGAACTCTCTTGTGCTGAGTGTGAACCTGTAGAGAATAGGAGATAAATCTGAGTAGTGCTGATGTGGTGGAAGGGACATGGCCTGGGACTTGCTGAAGACCAACTGGAGATCTTGGTACTCCGCTGGGAGCCCAGGAAGGTCAGCCACCAACACAGGAGAAACAGAGAAAAGAGACAAGACAGGACGGACTCCAGGCCAAAACAGAGTGTCCTGACCAATCAGCGTAAGGGTTGTGCTTTCTGAGCCTCTCACAATGATTGCCAGAGATGACAAGGGTGATGGGGGGTGTGGAGTGGGAAATGGTGACAAGAGGTCAGTCAGCCAGTTACCAGGCAGGAATGGATGCCTTCCACTGTTAAAATGTTTTCTGTATTTTGCTTTGCAAAATTGCACATTGTGTAAAAAATATATTTAGATTAAACTGTCTAAAACTAACAACAAGCTTTAAATCAAAATCAATCAGCTTCAAAAGAACATCTCATTTATGGAGCATAGTCCACTGTTCTGTTCCTGGATGTGAATGATAAGACTTCATCTTCCTTCTTTGTGCATCACTGTGCTGCCCCATAGCAGCCTATTTTTGTTGTTGTTGTTTTTTTTTTACAGTTTACATGTTTTTAAAATTACTTGTTATTTGTCACTGAAGACACAATGTCAAGGTAGAAAAATATATACTAAATAACCAGTAGATCAGTAAGAGGCTGTTAACAAACTGCATACAAACACACATTTGCAGTTTTGCCACTTGGCATGTGTACACGTCAGGAAGTGGCGTTTCTAGTTCTTTAAAATGCCAATGCTCAGTGCCCTTAGCGCATATTAAATATGCACTTTCTATGCTTCAGAGGGGTATGAAGATATGGACAGTCCAACATGGAACAGCTGGCATAGAAAACAAAATATTTTTTTAGAATGCAATGTATATGTAATTGAGAAAAAAATTAAACTTTCGAAACATTAGTAAAGTATTGTCATGACTTTCTCTAATAAGCTAACTCCTGGGCTTACATAGTTATAAGTACTAAAAGCTATGTGCTGTTTTTTGGTGAAGGAAAATAGTGCAGAAAAGTTCACTGTCTTGATGCTTTGTTTCTACAGAGCAACAACAGTATTGCATTAAAGCCAAAAAAGTGTGTTTCCTTGAGGACGTGGGCTATTATGCTATTTTTATTTGGAAGATCAAAATTAGTACACCGTAACTGTAAAATAAGGAGTTTAACTCCTTGTAATGTTAATGTTTCCAGACAACCAATGCAAAACTACAAACATAAAAAAAACATTGGCAACATACCTACACAAAGGATATTGTCCTGCTTTTGCTTTGTATATTTTTTACTTTTTTTTTTAACTAAATTTCATGCATTTTGTTTTCATATTTAGCCTATCCTAATGTGAGCTCCAAGCCCAGCAAGGACAGACAGTCTCTAATTACAACAGCAGAGACACATATTTAGAGCTCTCTGTGGCTTTTTGTTAAAATTTTAGGTTGAAAGAACAAAGAAAGCCATAATTCTGTCAGTAAAGAGTTTGATAAACTCAGCACTGGCAATATCACCATTTTAATGGTAAGAACATTCACAAACTTCACATTCACAAAGGCCGTTAATTATACAGTGTTTAATTCGTGTGCTGCTCACATGTTTATTTTTGGTTGCTGTAAGACTTTAAAAATTATAAATACCAGAAAATAAGATATGAATAAACCTTTTAATGATTTCTGAAAAATTGAGTTAAATTGGTTGCTTTGTATACAATGATCCCTTGCAAAAAGTTATAGTGGCAATTAAAGTGTCAGTCTAGTTTAGTTTTTCCCTGTTCTGTTCATTGTTTCTCATTATTGTCATTGTCAGTTCTTGTTTATAATTATTAGTCTTTTCTTGGAAAATAATTATGTTCACATTTGTCTTGTTCAGTAAACTCTTTAGTTCATGTATTTATACACGTTTGTTGGTTTGTTTGGTAGTTTAAGTGCATGTTTGTTTAATCTATGTTCTTGTTTCTGAAATATAGTAAAATAGTAAAATCTATTTTATTTTTGGATTAAACACACCTAACAACCTGTGACAGAGTTTCTTTGACAAAATTACTGCAGTATTGTTTCAGTAATACTGTGGTAATTCAACCAAGAATGTTATTAATGAGCAAAATTATGATGATTTTACAATAGTTGTAAGAACTATTTTTGTTCAATTTTATTCCTAACCTGCTTGAGTTGCTATATATGGCCACATCATATTGCCAACAGCTGCTGTCAGTTATTTTAAAGGAAATCACCAGTTCCAATTTCTTCTGGTCAGTGTGAGTGTGAACAACAAATTTAAAGAGAAACTTTCTGTTTGTTGCCTAGAACATTTTAAATTACCATCTTTGATATGTTTTTACCACTTGTAGATTATATGGTTGTATATTAAATTTTATTTTCATCATTTTAATTTCTCACATTACCAGCATTTCACTTAAATGCTGTAAATGTACAATTAAAAGTCTACTGCTAACACACAAAGCAGGAGGGCCTAAACATGCTGCTAATTAAAGCCTGCTGATTTTACAGTGCTATTTACTTAAGGGAGAGAAGTGTATTCGTTTACTTGCACTTCTATTATGTTTCTTATGCATAGACAGAGCAAATTTTCAGTCTGACTCCTAGTTTGTTAATATAATATTTAGGGAATGTAATACTTCCAGGAGATAGACTGTATTGGAAGATTGTAGATATTCGCTTACAGAAACTCTATGTCACCTTGCCTCTGCTCATACACATCTGCATGTTCCCTGAAGGTCCAGCTCAGACAGGAGTCACACCACTGGCCCCTGAAAGGTGATAATGCAGAACCTATTTGAAAAATCAAGTGGTTGGAAGCAGGTTGTCCCATTGAAGTCCATAGGAGTGACATTAGGGCTAATAATCCTGGATTTGATCTGAATTATTCAAATTCAGCACCAGATGTCTTTGGTCAGGGATGTAGTGAAAAAAAATTCAGTAATAATAAAATATTGTCACAAATATATCACAGATGCCTGCTATCTACTACTCCCTGAAGACCAACACTGAGAGACTAAGGAGGAATTTCTGTAAATTTTTACTGTAAATGATAATAAACGTGGGTTGGACCAATTACCAAAACGTTCCTTTAGCCAGTTAGCAATCAGTGCATATTTTTTTGTTTGGGTACAGATTTGCAGAAATCACTTGCAACTTTAACAGATTGATAGAAGACAAAATTATTATGGGTGGGTTTCCTCTTCACTGGGACTAATAAGTGGCTAATATGTGACTAATAAGGGACTTAATCAGGGGTTTATAGTCTTTCAGGGAGGGTCCAAGTGTGACCAGTGTGATTTCTATGAATCACGCCTGGATATGGTTTATTGAAAACAATGGCTCTTGGGCATGATTCAAGGCAATCACACCTAGTGTGTGTTATTCTTTACAGTAAATGTGTCCAAGCTGTACCAATGATGTCAACATCTTGAATGTCAATTTTTCTTTTGATCTAAGAAGGGGCTTTTGATCTAAGATGGCGGCGCGTGTAGACGCAGCGACCCCACGCTCTACCGAAAATGTGTTTGTTTGTTTGTCTAGTAAGTCTACGTCTATAAGTTTTCGTCAGTCTATGTCGGAATGTGTGTACAGTCGACGAGCTCTTTTGTAAATAAGGCAAAAAAAGTAAGATCTGCCAAGTTTTAAGCATTGAAACCCAAACGCTAAGAGAACTCGGATTGCTATGCGGGCCCGCTAACTCACCGGACTCGTCAGAGATCGCTCCCCAGAAGAGGAGGCGTCGGAAGCGTTCTCAAAAGTTTTGAGATACGTTCTCAAAACTGTACTACCAAAGTTCCATCAGCATGTCCATTTCCCAACGAGGGGTGACAACATCTTGGAATTTGTCTATACACAGCAGAAAGGTGCGTACAAAGCCACCCCCCTCCCCCACATCGGCGGCTCTGATCACCTGACTGTTATGTTAATGCCTGCATACAGACAAAAGGTGAAAAGCACCAGACCAGTCCCAAAAGAGATAAGAGTGTGGCCACAGGACGCCACTTCTGTTCTCCAGGACTGCTTTGGGTCGACAGACTGGGAAATGTAGCAGCCACCTACAATGATGTCACAGACATCGAGGAATACACTGACACTGTGACCTCATACATAACCAAATGTATTGATGATGTGACACATATGAAGACCATCGTAACTCGCGCTAACCGGAAGCCATGGCTGACAGGGGACGTCCACAGGCTGTTAAAGGCCAGAGACAAGGCCTTCAGAGATGGGGATGAGTCAGGCCTCAAAACAGCTACAGCCAACCTGTCACGTGGCATCAGGAAAGCAAAACAACAATACACACGCAAGATAACCTCCCACTTCGAGCACAGCAAAGACACAAGAAGCCTGTGGCAGGGCATTCAGGCCATCGCAGACTACAAGCCCGCACTGCGTAGCTGTGAGAGCAACACCACTTTAATGAATAACCTGAACAGCTTCTACACACGCTTCGAAGCACAAAATAACACCCAACCACAGAAGACACCACCGCCTCCGCACGACCAGCCTCTGTCCCTATCTTTTGCCAGTGTGAAGAGAACACTCACTGCCATCAACCCCAGGAAAACAGCGGGCCCAGATAACATTCCTGGTAGTGTACTAAAAGACTGCGCAGAGGAGCTAAGGATGTTCTCACTGACATCTTTTACACCTCCTTGAAGCAAGCCATTGTACCATCCGTCTTCAAAGCTGCCACCATAATACCCTGGACTACCCTTGCACATGCAAATTTGCACACCTGCACAATTACAAAGTCCTACTTATTATCATTATCATTACTATTTATATTCTGTTTATTTTTACTGTATTACATTAATGTTACTGCTGCTACACTTGACTGCCTACTGACAGTCTTGCACACTTGCAAACTACCAGCTACAACCCGTTGACTACCTCAAATACACTACTTCTCATTGCACACAGTTGAAACTTGTTTACTGTACTTGATTCTTGATGCCTTGTCTTGATTCTTGATGGCTTGTCTTAACTGTAACTTGTCTGTTGCATTCTATGTTGTGTTTGTTATATCTGTTTAGATTAGTAGATCTAGAAGCTAAAGTAGCCTTAACACCACTTGCACTTTATTTATTACGTGTTTACGTATATTTCGATTCCTTTGTATGTCAAGTACACGTGAAGAAATTGACAATAAAGCTAACTTTGAACTTCAAAGAGGTCAGTCTGACTGCATAAACATTAACTTCTGGATTGGCCAATTGTCTGGAAACATTATACATTTTTTTCCATCATGGGTTCAGTTAATTTGAAAAGTGAAAGTGACATGTTTTTGTCAGTTATAGTTTCCCATAACCAAAATGTGACCTCTGCATTTAACCCATCCCTCATGAGGAGTGAACACACACTGCAAGTCATGAACACACACACACCAAGAGCAGTGGGCAGGTATCACTGCAGCACCCGGGGAGCAATCAGGGGTTCATGAAGGAATGGTTACATCTGAATATTTTCTGCCATGCGACTCTCAATTTTGTACAGTTGTAACAGACGTCTAGGTGTAGTAATCACAGGCGTGGTGTGCAATGTTTCCCTTCCCTTCTGTTTCATCTTTTTTCATTGTTTTCTTATCTTTTCTCTCAGGTGACCAGAAGGACATAATTAACCATGCTTTATGGATGAATACATAAAAAAGTTGGATTGTTCCAGTTTAGGATGATGCTGGTGCTAAAGCTCACACTATAGTAACAGCTTTGATATGAAATCTATAGTTGAGCCTATACCTTTATAGTATAGGCTCAAATACCTGCTTGAAATGAACACCTTTAGAAAATCCAGAAAATAATTCTGTCATCTCTCATCAAATAATTTTGTCAATTGTATCATCACTCTCTCTTCTATTGACAATCTTCTAATCTTCTGTTGCATCTTTTTTCTATATACAACTAAAGAACATACTATCTGTTTTGACATGTTGGCTATGCAGTTTTCAGAACAAGTTTATTTGTTCTGATGAAGATTTAAATTCACAAGAGGACACATTTCTAGGACATATACATTTACACATTTGGCAGATGCTTTTTGTCCAAAGCGACATATAGTACATTCAAGTTATACATTTTTACCAGTACATGTGCTCCCCGGGAATCAAACCCACAACCTTTGCACTGCTAACGCAATGATTTACCAGCTAAGCTATACAGGAGCACTATTTAACTCCTGTATAGCATATGAGACTATATAATATACTCATATGAAGTTTCCGTTCATATGATATGTGCTGGGTCATTGGTACCTTTATTTGCTACTGACACGTGTCTGCTTTGCATGTCAGGCACTCATCTTCAAATAGATCGTAACCAAGATGAAAACATGGGAATTCTTTAGTGAATTGACACAATTACACAGTGAATTTATGGAAGCTGCTGGACACGTGATGTACCTGTGGTAAACAAGGAAGTTGGCGCTTTTTAAGTGATGACCAATTAAATGTTTAAAGAGAAGGCTATTGACCAATGGTGGTAACTCCAAAGTCATACCATGCAATCCGAATCTTTAATGCTCTGCTTCACCACTCCCTCTACTTACTTACTTTCATTCAAAGCAAAGCGAATAGAACTAAGTAGGGGGAGGGTGTGACTACTTTGTGAACAACACAGAGAAACGCAATGCAAATTCTTTTAGTAGAAGAAAACTTTTGAAATTTTTTGGTCTCCAAAAAGAGGACATGTCCGGACAAAGGAGGATGTCTGGTCACCCTACCCATATGACAAGTCTTCTGAACTCATGTGACAGTTTTGAAAAAGGAACACTTTTGACAATTGTCAAACCTGATATGAAACCTGGTGATATCTAAACTCTGAATTATCTAATAACTTTTAATAGGCCTGGAAACATCAAACATTACTATGGAATCACAGAATTCACAGATTTCATAGATTTTTGGCAGAAGGTTAGATTACACTAACCTAACCCAAAACCTTGTACCTTCATTTGTATTAGGCTGATTTTTCAGCAGATTACTAGCACAAGTAGCATAGGGTAGTCTTTGAGCGGAGTATAGATTCTTGTTCTGTGATGTGACATAGAGATAATAGCACTTTGGTTAAAGGGGACCTAGAGTCAAAATCAAAAATTTTCTAGTCTTGACGGAAAATGACAGTATACCCGCCTTACAGAACATAGGGAAAGTTCCAGACATTCTGAACCACTCTAAAGTATATAAACGTATGTTTTAAAAATGAGTGTCTGAAAACGGCTCAGGCTGGAGTGCTGGGCCTTATAGTGGGGGTGGGCCTGTTTGGGGGGGACGGGTCTATGCAAACTATGTTTTCTGTTACGTTTCATTTTCGTGAGGAGGGGGTGAGTGAGAGGAAACTGAAGTAAGATTCCGCAGGTTTCCAGCCTGAGCCGTTTTCAGGCACTCATTTTTAAAACATAAATTTATATACTTTAGAGTGTTTCAAAATGTCTGGAACTTTTCCTTTGTTGTTTTAGGTGGGTATACTGCCATTTTCCGTCAAGACTAGAAAAGTTTTGCATTTGACTCTAGGTCCCCTTTAAGGTAGATTCTTTAAGAAACTTACCAACTGCACATTAACAGGATACTAGGGTGTGCTTGGTGGTTGCTTGGTAACAGATACTTGTTTACAAATATTGTCCGGGTCTTTGTCCTAGCAATAATCACTAATTACATAAGTTGACCTTTATTAAAGTAAAAAGGACCATTTTTAACTTACATAATTAAGCATTTTTTGACACTTAAAAAGCATTTGCTGTCACGTGTGGTTGTTAGAATAACTTTTAGTGCCTTTGTAAATCATTAATCAACCTAAATCAAATGTAAATGTCTGCAAATGGAGGGGGACCAAGGAGGGGGACCTTGGTCACATACAGCTCTCATATGTAGGTTGTAAACATAAAGCAAAGGCTTTACAGATACAACAACCCCGAGCATTCAAAATGACCATGAGCATAATGTTTTCCCACCATGAGCCCAGATTTTCCTCATTTACACTGTGGTTGTCAGGTTGTGTTCAAGGTTGGGGCAAGATGACACAACGTAAGGTACATCCAGTAATCTCTCCAGGATGAAGCTTTCGGAAAGGTGTCCTGCAGAAAACACAGAATGTCATATGATAAAAGCTTTCTTTTCCTTTTCCCTACAATGCATCTCAGCACATTAAGGTCACATCTTTTGAGATGCATTTTCATTAAATGCTGTGTTGGGGTTATTCTATAACACTTTCATTAATTCCATGACCCCTGTGAGCTTTTATTGCACAAGACAGAAGCAGAAACAGCACACTAATGTTGGGCCAGCAGAAAGTAGAGCTGATAATTTAGTTCTCATTTATTTAAATAGCGTATTGTTTCAACGCTGCTTTACAGAAAATGAAAGTTGTACATTGTCAGACAACAGTTTTGTTAGAATTTTTTTTACAACTCTGAGATATTACAGATTGTGAAGTTGTCTTATATATAGTGCTAAAGTTCACACTATACTAACAGGTATGACATTAAATCTATTATCATTTGACAAATATTTGAGCCCATAATTGAATTATTAATATAATTAATATTAATATGTCAGTAATATGTCATTAGTAAGTAGTTACTGTTTTTGAAAGTATCTATGGTTAAAGTTAATTAGTTTTGTGTTTTAAAGAGAGTTGTTTAAGTAGTCATACATTGTAACTGTTCCAGATGTGCTCAAGGCTATTTACCTGACACTGTTGATATCAGGTTATAATGTTTTAAAAAAAATTTAGTTTATTGCACATGCTGTGCATTTTTTATTTTTGAGTGAAGTATCCCTTAAATTGTTCATATTTAAAAACACTTGGCAGTAACAGCAACATTTTCTTGGAAATGTCTCTTTGGCATAGCTGTAGGATATATAGTCCAGTTGGTAAAGCTCTGTACTACCGCAAACCATGTGTCTTACAATTACACATGTTGATCTCTGTGTTTTCCATGTGCTTAAGTGGCCCCTTTATCGCTGCTTGCATTGTTTACACAGTTACAGTTGTAAAGGCCACAATATACTACTTCATATTCTTCTATTCTTCATATTATTCTGGACATGTTGAGTCCAAGACATGCATGTTTTTATTTCTTGAAACCAAGTTTTTAATATACAATTTTCAACAACTTATTGCTTCATGGCTTTTGGCAGATATGTACTCAAAATCTGTACACAACTGTTCAGTTGTGGTCTGCTGGTTAAAGAATATGACTTGTAATTAGAGGGATATAAAAGGATAGGGAATAAAGAATAGGGAACAAAAAATAGGACTTGCCGGCAGGTAGCAACTGAAGTGCCCTTGAGCAAGGCACCTAACCCCTGATTGCTCACTGGGCACTGCAGGGATAGCTGCCCACTGCTCTGCGTGTGTGTTCACTCCTCACAAAGGATGGGTTAAATGCAGAGGTCACATTTCATGTCAATGTGACCTCTGATGAAATTGACAAAAACATCAATTTCATCATACCATAGTGTCTGTCTAGTGAAATAACACATTTGGTAGATGCCTGTCAAATAATTTATTGGATAAAGACAGTGCTCAAAATCTGCAAGATATAACAGTGGCCTTAATAAATGTCACACCAAAAATTGGTCACCTAAAATATAAAATTCTTACTCTTGTATAGTTCCAAACCTGTAATCTACAGGTCCTTCTCAGAAAATTAGCATATTGTGATAAAGTTCATTATTTTCTGTAATGTACTGATAAACATTAGACTTATATTTTATATTTTAGATTAATTATACATTACCTGAAGTAGTTCAAGCCTTTTATTGTTTTAATATTGATGATTTTGGCATACAGCTCATGAAAACTCAAAATTCCTATCTCAAAAAATTAGCATATTTCATCCGACCAATAAAAGAAAAATGTTTTAATACAAAAAAAGTCAACCTTCAAATAATTATGTTCAGTTATGCACATAATACTTGGTCGGGAATCCTTTTGCAGAAATGACTGCTTCAATGCGGCGTTGGCATGGAGGCAATCAGCCTGTGGCACTGCTGAGGTGTTATGGAGGCCCAGGATGCTTCGATAGCGGCCTTAAGCTCATCCAGAGTGTTGGGTCTTGCGTC
>JBAJNP010006155.1:14571-26465 GCA_036877545.1 Yasuhikotakia modesta | reverse complement strand
CATACAGCTCATGAAAACCCAAAATTCCTATCTCAAAAAATTAGCATATTTCATCCGACCAATAAAAGAAAAATGTTTTTAATACAAAAAAAGTCAACCTTTATCACAATATGCTAATTTAGGGCCTGTATAGAATTACATTCAATTATTAAATATATGATGCATGATTCAATGTGAAGATGTAGTTTTTAATGCAATAGTAATATTTAATCAATCACTAAATTTCATAAAAAAATAATTAAACATTTGACAAAAAATGTTTCATGAATGCCAGTACAGAAACTGGTTATTTAAAAGGTGCAGAATGAAGTGGTCTAATGAAGAATGAAGCACTATTTTTATGTTGTTTGCATTCTGCTTGTTTCGTTCATGCTTGTTTTTTAAACGTTCTGTAGATGTTAGGACAACCTTTAACAGCAGAAATCCTCCTAGTCTATTCTATTCTAGTTTATTCTATCCTTCATCAGTAACCTTCAGCTGATAACAAGAATAAAATGGAAATGCAGAGCATCCTACAGGAAGTCATTCACCATAAAGAAAAAAAACAACATAAACATAACTTTGTAATATGCTGCCATGTCAAACATAATAACATACTGTATTATCACATTCAGTATCAGCTGACAGTTGACAATTAATATATTCAACATTTTTATATTGTTTCTTTTATTTATGGGTAAATTACAGTATACAAAAAGATGTCTAACTTGCTATATCACAGTATCTTGTACATGGTACAATTAGTTGAAGTAGTTGAAGTACAAGTAGTTGAAGATATATGATTCATCCTAAGGTACATCAATACATGTCTTTAAAAAAAAACTTTAATCACTGACAGACATTATAAATCAAGTGGGGCCATCAAAAATGTCTTTCTGTAATGTCAAACCTTTTTTTCTTCATCCATGAAAACATTTACAGCAATTCCAACCTTGGGATTTTGAATAAATTCTGATTCCTTTGGTATGGCTATTCATTCAATATCAAATCCAATGCGTTTAAAATCAAACCAGTGTTCATAGAACCAAAACAATATAAGTAATTTGGTACATTATTTAAGTACATTTAAAATATTGTAAAAATAACATTGGCTTACAAGTCACCGACAAAGTATTTACAAATCATTTAGGTTAAAAAGCTCTGGACCAGGTCTTCAATGGGGTCCACAAGCCTGCAGAGTGTAACTGCAGACCTATTTAAGCACAGCTGAACCAGCTGATCAAGGTGTTTGGAATGCTAGAAACTTTCTTTGCAGGTATAGGAACTTTGATTGGGGACCACTGCTCTAATAGATGTAAAGTCTCTTGCCAAAGATTTAGGGCTGGATTATAAGTTTTCTTCTCTGGGAGGTCTTTCTTAGTATCTTCCTGTAGTCATACGGGTTCTCTTCACTTTGACTCTCTGAAGAGGGCATTCTAGAAAACGAATGCCTGTGGAGAGACAGCGGTAGATAAGGCATGACTTCAAAATAACACAAAAGTATTTATTGTGAAAAAAAATGGGTTTATGTCTTATCTTCATTTTGTACATAATCACAGTTATGCAGCAAACTGCAGCATGTATTTGAATACAAATAGAGGCTAAATCTGATGCAATTTTGTTTATGTTCTCCCACCTCTTTTGTTTTGGGTCTTGAGGAATATCAGACAGTGGTCTCTCAGAAGAAATCTTTTCCTGAAGTCTGTCACTGGGCAGGGAGCTTGTGGCATTGATGCTGGACAAATCCTGGACATGCTGTTCATGATTGTCCAGATTTTGGGGGCTGATGTTGACAGATAATATGAATTTTTGAACTTCACAAAACAAGTATTTATTAAAACAGTTTCGCCCAACAATATTTTTGTATATTTATTAGGTATATGTCATATTTCCAACTCCAAGTAATCTTTGATAGCCTGATTACTTGGTTTGACAGAATAAACAATGACAGAATGTAGATTTAGATGAACTATGCCTTTAACAGATTAGCTGTGGTTCTTTGAAATAGTAAACTGCTTGCCTTTAGGCGATGTTTATTTCTCATAATCATAAATATATTTTTTAATAGCAAACTGCTGTTGAAGAGGCCCATTATACAGTGGTAAATAAACTGCATGTCAGCGTGTGGTGACCTGCAGGCTTCTCTTCAGTGATAGACTCAAATGGAAATTGCTTTCAGTAGCCCTCACTCACTGTCTCAGGGCCTATCAGCAGAGTGATGTAATGAAAACAGTGATCTATGAAAACAATGATTCCAAAGGGCCTGTGGCCTGTCAGACAGATCTCTTATGCAATTATATCACCCAGCCTTACAGCTTGCTGATGCAATTATTTTATTATTTATAACATTAACATTTTAGGAACAACACTAGTTTGCATTAGGCATGCAAATATGAATTATGAAAACATATGAAAATATTTCCAGGGTATTAAGACTTGTATTAAGACAGGTAGTTTTTGTTGTACTGCCTTAAAAATATAGAATTTCATTACAATGGTTTTATATTTACAACATATTTTAATGATGGGTGACGTAGGTGCATATCTTGCAATCAACCTTGTTTCTAGTATGACGTTGACATTTTTTGTGTTTGTGGAAGACTCACCCATGTGACAGACACACAGCCCTGGAAAAGATACACAGTGTTCTGCTACATTTCTCTGCTCTGTCTCTCTAGTCTGGAACATTTGTATCGCGGAACACCTTCATTACCTGCATGTCCTGATCTTGCCCTTTCTCTCCAATCTCTCTGTTTCACTGACACTCTCTTTTCCTCAACAGCATAGTACTCATGCACAGATCTGTGTGTTCCACTGACAACATATTTTACATCTGCAATGTGTCATACTTCAAAGAAAAGTTGACTATTCATTACATTACAGCAAACCAACATTGAATTACAGCAAAAGCTATTTGTTAAAGCTAACATTGGTTAAAACAGAACAGACTTACTTAAAGTAACATTGACATCAGTCAGTGAAAGGTTTCAGAGATGAAGAATGTTATATTTTGGATAAATTATTATGATTACAAGAGTTTCTTCTCTTCATGTGCATTAATGATAATGTGTATTAATATATACATACAACCAGAAATCTGTGCACAGTGTAAATGTGACCAAAATCTGCTGTTGTCCATTGTCAATTTTATTTGATGGCAAAAAAATCTGGCCTTGATGTTGTCTCTCACTCTGTGACGTTATAAAGCATCTTGCACTTCTGACTGTCTCCCAACTGTTTGTCACTGGCCTGCTGACTGTCATCTCCTGTCAGCTGCGCCCATGGAGGTCCAAATTTATGATCACACACAGGTTTTCACTCATGCTGTTACACTGATCTCACAAACTGACCTGAACATCTGATGCTCATATGCTACACTAACCAGTCATGATATACTAAGTCTCAGCATTTCAAATTACGCACAATACACAATTTTATACACAAGTATTTTTGATTAGCCCTAATAATGTATGCCTTCAATGCCTTACATAAGACACAATTACATTGTGTATTGGCTAGGTAGATTTGATAGTGACACACAGCATTTTAAAATGCATATTAGGATATTATATCTTACCATATTAAGATATTCAAAACTTATGAAAACTTAATTCATAAAAAAAATAATTTACTCTATTTGTCTAAAATGACTGTCTGTTCCCTGTTAAATATTGTGTTTGTCTCAGAAATATGTCACAATTACTGGTTGCAAACACTATTTCATGTTGATTTTGATATGTAATTCAGTGTAATTTTGCTGCCACTAAATGTATACTCACATAATTCTTAGCATTACTAATTTGTGTTTTGCATTTCTTCTTACAGATTTGTGTATATAACCATAGTGCTCACAGAACCTCAGCACTTAATACAGTGTTCTCAACTCCACCATTATTTCTAGGCTCACAAGTAAACCTATAATGTAGTAATAAACCACAATTGTATCTCTTTTGAATGTTTTGTGAATCATTACTGCAAGATTGTTAAAAAATAAAGATATTTTTATAGAAATCATCAATTAAAAATCCTACATAAAAATACTAATAAATTAAAAGTGGAAACTCAAAGTGGAAATTCAAAGTGGAAATTCACTGAATTAAACCCATGGAATCAGATAATACACTGTAGCATCCAGCATGAGTGCACATTTGTGTCATTCTGTGTTAAGTGTGCTAACCTCTCTTTTCTTGGTCTCCTCTTATCATCCTGAACAGACCTCTGGAAAAGAGTAAAAAAAAGGAATACAGCTACACCGCAGATAATGCACAGATAAGGTGATGAGTGTGTATGATCTGAACTCACATGAATGAGTGTGTAGTATGTGGAGTCTTCTGGTGTGTTCAGCGTCTTTGGCTGTTGTGTCCGGCGAGACCGACGTGACTGCTTTATGTCAACTGCAGGTGTAAAACATATCACCCACTAAGTTAAAAACACTTGAAGTGAGTTTTTTAAAAGGTGCAGTGCATTACAGGCTCATATATGCACATTGATGTTCAACCTACATGAAGCTATAGGTCATTCGCACACCGGTTTCAAAGTCATAATGCAGCAACAAAAATAATGTATATAGCTTTTAAGATTGTGGTGGCAAACTATTTGTATCCAATAATACCAGCATTCTCTCAGTTGTTGGTCATTAAAAACAAACATAAAAATTGCTTAGATTAATTTTGCTGAAAATTAATGGGTTTATGAAAGCAAAATTAAAGGGTTTTAAATGTCCTCAGGCTTCTATGATTATACAAAATAGAAACAATATTTTAAAGTGGTGATCTTGTGTACATTACACTGATGACCATGTGGAAGAATCATTTGTGAAGTGATTTAGTTGCTCTTTTATTGTTGAGCCAGGAGAAATGAACCCTTGCTAGAGTGCCATTTATGGGAGCAAAACAGGTTGTTTGGAATTTGTTTGGATTTTCCAATGTCAAAGTCATTTTTGACCCTGAAACATTTTATTACACCTAGCACAGAGGTTCCTTTTATAAATGTGAAAGAACCCAGAATATATAACCAATAATTTCCTGGTGGGGAGCCCCATTGCTACATACGAACAGACAGATATCTTAAACGGATCAGCTAAGATCTAAATGGGATTTCTAAATAGAGCAAAACAATCAGATGACCTTTGACCTCACTGATCTTATCGAACACACTGTGCCACATTGTTAACTCAGTGGCCTCACTATTTTTAATTATCTGCTAACAATCAATCAGAAATGTCCTGTCAGTAACATTGCACGCCAGTGCATAACATTGTTAAAATGATTCCTTGTTCCTTGCCTGTGTACAGCCTACACAGGCAGCTAGCTAATAAGAATGTTGCTATACTTAAATAATAATAATTACAAAATAATTTTAATAATTTTATATAATCTTTTTATATAAAATACACTATTTTAGCAATTGAATTACATTTATTAACACTTCTGGTAAAAATACATACAATCCTGCCTCATGCTATAAAAGGACATGATCTTCTGTCTGTCTTCTGTTTTTAACATCATAATAAGAAATAATAAATTGCCAAAACTCAAACTTTGGTGTGCAGTAAAGCAGTGCATTTCTACTAAAATCTTTATTGTACTCTCTTTAATATTTTAATAAAAGGGAATTAAACAAAGATTTTGGCCAACATTAAATAATTCTGTTATTTAATGTTAAATGTTAAATAATTCCAAAAGTTTGAAAAGCCTTTGTTAGACAGCACAAATATAAACTCACCAGTTCCCTTTCAGGAAGTCGAGCTGCGTCAAAACACTATGGGAATGCTTCCAGCTTTTATGCACTCTAAATCACATGTCAAATCCGTACAATCAGGGGGCAATACATCACAGATGGGGTGACATCACAACCAGGAACCTTAAAAGCACTGCGTTGTTTGTCTTTCCATTTAGCATCAGGGCAAGCATATCAATTAGTGTGCCAAAGGCTAAGGAAAGGCTCTAGTGAGCATTTCAGAGTGTGTGTTGCTCCCTGTCCATGTTTTATTATGGGTGTAGATGCACATGCTCTATGTGTAGTTTGTTTGGGACCCAGGCATGCTCAGTAAGCTATTGAGGGGGCTCACTGTCCACACTGCAATCTCTTTAAGGAGGGAGCCCTAATAAGTGTTCCTCATGGTGCTGGTCCCACTTCTGTCGAGGCAGAGTGGCAGCTGCACTACACATCCATTTCTCATTCCTCCCCCAGCAGATCTGCCCTTTCCCTTGGTTCAGAAGCACACACTGTGGTTCTGCTTCTCATCCACAGAAAAACTGTATTGATGAGTCTGGTCTGGATGAGTCTGCAGCTGATGAGCTAGCGGAGGTTACTTCTTGGGTGGTTGTTAAACAGATAGGTGGTTCCCAGATAGGTGGTCACGTGATCTGGGTGTTGTGTGGGATTCAACAACGATGCAGGCAAATTTGTCTCCTGCTCAAGTAGACTCAATCCTAGCTGCAGTCACAAGAATCAAGCAAGGCCAGTATGTCACTGTGAAACAGTTTCAACAGCTGCTGGGTCTGATGGCAGCAGCATTCAATATGATACCTTTTGGCCTGCTGTACAAAAGACCACTGCAGTCAAGATCAAGACCACGAGATAGTGTATGTGTGGAACCTTGGTTCCTCTTTCAGGACCCAGTGCTGGGAGCTCCTGGTCACCGTGTCATGCTAGCAACAGATGCACCCCTCATTGGTTGGGGAGTGGTCATAAGTGGCTTCCCAGCACATGGTTGGTGGGAATATTGCCTTCTTACTTGGCATATCAATCACCTGGAAATGCTGTGCTTCCAGCTCTAAAACATTTTCTTGGCAGTAATTGAATACATCAACCACCAGAAAAGCCTGTGGTTGCGACCATTTAATAGACTGATGCACCAGATCCTAGTGTGGTTCCAGGGGAAGCTACGCTCACTGAGGGTGGCTTATATTCAGGGGTGATGCAATGTGAGAACAAACATCCTTTCGAGGCAGGGCCCGAGACCCAGACAATGGAGACTTCACCCCGATGTGGTGAAACAGATTTGGACATACACCAGGATGCAGCTCTTAGTAGCCCTTTACTTGCCAAGCCAAGTATGTTTCTTGGATCTTGTTGCTCTTCTAGACAACTCTCCTTGGAGGTTTCCCTTTGAAGGGGGACCTTCTATCTCAGGCAGGGGGGCGCCATTGTTCACCCTCACCCAGGGCTGTGGAATCTGTTGGTATGGCACCTGAGGGGGCTCAGCTCATAGCCTCCGGTCACTAAACTCAGGTAATTGAAACGATTTTACAATCCAGAGCTACCTCCATGAGGAAACTGTATTCTCTGAAGTGGAAACTTTTCACTTCATGGTGCGGAGGCTTGACCCAGTCAACTGCTCGGTGGGAACAGTGCTGGGGTTCTTGCAGGCACTCTTTGCAGGATTGGCTCACTCCACCTTGAAAGTTTATATGGTGGCACTTTTGGCCTACCACATCCCTATATGTGGCTGCTCATTGGGCAGATATCCCCTTGATCCCCTTCAAGCACTTTCAGTGGATCTACCTATTTAGACTTTGTGCTGGGATTGGTCAAAGCATTTCTCTACCTGCGAGCGGGTTACGTACCCAAGGTGCCCAACTTAACTCTATGGCTGGTCATGCTCCAGGATTTCTGTCCTCCTCCCTTCAGAGATAGAGACCAGAAGAAGCTTAATTGTGTGTCCTGTGCGAGCACTACACACCTATGTCCACAGAGCTGTCCTGTGGAGAAGGTCGGACCAACTTCTGTTTTGGCCCCCATAAGAAGGGCCAGCCTGCATCTAAACAGACACTTAGTTACTGCATTGTTATTGCTATCTGCATCTCATATGAGGCTTCTGGACTTTCCCCTCCTCTGGCGACCAGAACTCACTCTACCTGGGGTATGGCAACCTCTAAGGCCTTTTCTGCAGGTGTCCTAATACAGGACATTGGTGATGTTGCTGGATGGTCCACTCACCTGACCTTTGTCAGTTTTTATGGTGTGAATGTTCAGACCACCCTTAGTTCCTCTGTCCTCTTGCCCTAAGTCTAATTCAACACAGGGAAGGGGTGCCCTCACTATGGCAGAGTTGACATCTCATTCTCATAGCGTTTTGACGCAGCTCGAAGTCCTGAAAGGGACCGTCTCAGGTTATGTATGTAACTCTGGTTTCCTGAAAGGAACGAGATGCTGCATCTCTAGGCCATATTTCTGGAACCACCTGCCTGCACTTACTTCATTTATAGATGCAGCTAACACAAGCAAAGCAGCGCATGTGCTTTTAAGCCTGGTCATGACGTCACCCTGTTGTGATGTATCATCCTTTGGATGGATTTTACATGTGATTCAGAGAGCATAAAAGCTGGAGGCATTCCCCAAAGCATTTTAACACAGCTTGAGTTCCCTATAGGGAACCAGGGTTACATATATAACCTCGAGTTTTAATTTTCCAATTTACCAGTCTTTTGATAAATACCCACATACCAAATATTAAAAATAAATTTTCTTAGGGATCAAGACCAAAAAGGAATAAAAATGACCTATGTTTAATTTTAATAACAACATCTACTTAAGCACTATTCATCTACTTAAGCACACAATATCGACCAAGATGGCGGCACGTGCACAACGCGAGGCTCAGTGTCTCTCCAGTTTCTGCAATTTTGCAGTATTTTTCTTGCTCATTTCGGGTCTGTTTGTGTGGAACAGTTGTGCCTTTACATCATACACCCGACAGGAACTCTTGTATATTTGTTCGGACATTTCTGACAGTTTTATCAACAATCTTTGTCTCGTCCCTGAGATTGCCAGAACACCCGAAGCAGCGCACTCTACTCAGCTGGGTGGAAGTGCGCGAAGGTGGCAGCGCGATCGTAAACAAAGGCGGGGAAAGCACAGAGGGCTAAGAGCTAAGCTAACACTAACACCACATTGGCTCACTTTACCCAGCATTTTTCTCGCCAATGTACGGTCACTGGTGAAAAAAATTGACGAGATTCGACCCAGCATTAACCTCAGCAAAAGACTTTTGAACTGTAATGTCATGATTTTCCCAGAAACATGGGTAAACAGCGGCATACTGGACAATGCTATCAAGCTAGCTGGTCTTCACACATTCCGGGCAGACAGGACAGCAAGGACTGTGCATTTATGTTAACAAGGTTTGGTGCACGAACTCTGTTACTGTCGGAAAACACTGCTTAGCTAACATTGAGTTTCTCATTGTGAAGTGTAGACCATTTTATCTGCCATGGGAGTTCACCTCCATCATTACTGCGTTCCTTATTACTGCTGCCTACATTCCTCCTGATGCTGATGCCAAGCTTGCTATGAACAAACTTCATGCAGCCATCAGTAAACAACAGACTGCTCACCCAGAGGCGGCGTTTATTGATGCAGGAGTTTTTAATCACTCAAATCTAAAGACAGTGCTTCCCAAATTCCCTCAGAACGTCTCCTGGGACAATCAGATCACCTGTCTTTGTTCCTCACCCCCAAGTATTCACCCCTCATCAACCGTGTGAAGCCATCAGTGAGGACCATCAAAGTGTGGCCAGAGGGGGCAAACTCCACACTCCAGGACGGGTTTTAAAACACAGATTGGAGTATGTTTGTTTCACAGGCAACATGTGGCACTTACACGGACATAGACAGCTACACTTCCTCTGTTCTGGATTATATCAACACCACCATTAACAGTGTTACAACCCAAAAACAAATCACCACATACCCAAACCAGAAGCCATGGATGAACAAGGAAGTGCGCCTCCTGCTGAAAGCCAGAACCAGCAGACTGAGAAACAGCTTTTATCCAAGAGCTGTCTCGTTGCTGAACTCTGCAACTCAGTGACTTCACTACACTCTTATATACACATTCTCCATTAACTACATCAATAGCATAACAATAATGTTACTCTGTTTTTTTATTTTACAGGACCATCTATGCACTTCTGGACACCACTGCCCACAGACTGCTCTATTCCCTGCCTTCCAGCAGGTGCTTCAGGAATCTGTGGACCAGAACCAGCTGTCCAAAGGCCATAATTGCACTACTGAACTGCCCACACATTTGTAATTACTATACATTTACTGCACACTTTGCACACCAGTACTACGTACTGTACGTACTTTGCACACCAGTACTACGTACAGTACTACGTACTTTGCACTTTGCCACTAAATTTTCTTTAAAGTTCTGATTATAACCTGTATATACCATAACCTATATCCTGCACTTATTGTACTATACTGCTTACACTATACTGCTTATTGCACTTCTGGTTAGACCTAAACTGCATTTCGTTGCCCTCTACTTGTACATGTGTAATGACAATAAAGTTGAATCTAATCTGATCTAATTTAAAATTCATCCTGTAAAAAAGTTGGGTGTAAAACCAATTCAGATTCAAGTTCAGCAGGCATAAGATGGAGGGTTTGTCATATTTATGAACATGTCTTTTTAAAGGTCAACCTTAATTCTTGATTGCTCAGAGGAATAAAGCCAATTTGCAGCTCTCATATTAAAACTAGCTAATTGTTGGACCACTTGCACATGCAATGTGATTAGCATTTAAAAACCTTTCATGTACACATTAATGTGATTAGCATTCAAAGGGCACTTCCGTGTGGAAACAATAATAATAGATTGCAGTTATGATTATTTCTTATAACTATGGGGCTTAAAGACATTTTACAATTACAGTAAATAATTTAACTTTGGACAGGTCACCCATAACATTGGGTCCCCTTTTTTAGACAACCATTGTGGAAGTAATCACACTCTTTATGACCATGACCCATAACCAGACGCTAACTCATGAATTGTCATAGATTACAAAATTCCGACCAAAAATCATACAGTGCACCAATGTACCAAATCACGCATCTGCCTTCAGAATACCAAGAAGGTGGGGCTCAAAAAATAAATATACAGTATATGAGAAAGGCATTTCTGTCATCAAACCAATGACACAGAAAACATATTACATCTGACAGAGTAATCTTGTTTCATTTGAACACAAAGCACCTGTCAGGAATAATAGAATCTGAAGGCAAGGAATAAACCGCTTGAACATTCACTGTGGTTCTAGGGCTTTCTTCTCCCAAAGCAATTAGAAATATCATTTTAAAAAATCAAATAAACTGTAGATCAACACCGCTGTGGGAATTTTTTCATGACACATGTAGTTGATTTTAATTTACCTGTTTTGTAACTCAACCTTTCATTTTTTATATGATCAGTCATAGCAAGGAGAAAAAAAGGATAAAATGGACAGCTAGCAAGAATACTCCTGGAGTTAAATGAAAGTGAAGCTTTCTTTGTCTTGTTTTGGACTTGAGACAGGTTAGTCTGAAAAATGTTAAACGCTAAGAAAACAAGAAAAACGTCTCAGGTTACGTATGTAACCCTGGTTCCCTGAAGGGAACGAGACGCTGCGTCGAAACGCTATGGGAACGCCATCAGCTTTTATGCACTCTGATACAGGTGTCTAATCACAAATTGGGGGGCGTGTCGTCACAGGCGGGGTGACAGCATGACCAAGAGGCTATAAAACGCACATGCAAAACGCTGCTCGGGTTAGCTTAGGACCTGAATGAAGAGAGTGCAGGCAGGCAGAACTGAGGTATGGCAGGAGACGCAGCGTCTCGTTACATACATAACCTGAGACGTTCCCTTTCAGGAACTCGAGCTGTGTCGAAACGCTATGGGAACGAGATGCCCACTATCCATACTGAAGTGACCCCCCCTGCCCTCTGTGTTAGATTGAACAAGTTAGGGCAAGAGGACCGAAGAGCCAGACGTGGCTGAGTAAAGGACCGAAGAGCCAGAAAGGCAAGGGAGTGGACCATCCTGCAGCGTCAGAGATGTCCTGAATTGGGATACCTGCATAGAAGGCCTTAGAGACCGCCATACCCCGAGTAGAATGTGCCTTGGTCCCCTTAGGAGG
>JBAJNP010006154.1:6976-26466 GCA_036877545.1 Yasuhikotakia modesta | reverse complement strand
TATACATTTATTGCTGATTTATTGAAATCACACACATCTTGATAATTTACAGTTAAATCACAGCAGGGAGGGAAGCCAAACTGTTGTTATAATACAAACTGTTGCGAGGTTATAGACTGGTTATAGACTGAAACCCAGAGTTGTGACCTAATCTCCCAACTCAGTGGCTGGTGATACGAAAACTGTCACGGCGAGGTGAATGATGGACTTTGTCTAGTTCCAATATTAGTCATTACCGTGAATCTGTCCATAGAGTTGTCAGAGTTGTTGAGGTACTCTAGGGGAGATTCTAACAGGAGCAACATGGTCAGTTTGAGCGGTAGTGATGGATTGCTAGAGCTAACACAGAGATCCTGTCTGCCTGCAAGTAGGGCTGGTATGGAGGAGATGGAGGTGACATAGTGCTGACTTCTGTACATCTGAGGGAGATAGCAAACACACACGACTAGATTCTGTTTTAAAGCTTTCAAAAGCCTCTGCGGAAAAGAGAAAGACACCATTTTTGTTATGTTTTCTCAACAGGTTATATGTTTAGAAAGTCATTTTTTTAAGCACTTAATCACACGAAGACCCAATAGGAAAAATGTGAGATCACAAAATAATGCAACATTAAATCCTTCACTAATAATCAGTCCCATCGTGCTCGTGTCACCTCCGGTATATTTGTTCCTTTGATATCATTCTGCAGATTTTACCACTCCAGTGCAGTGTGGATTTGATCTGATTACTAAGAGCAGAGCAATGACAAAAATGCGCACACACACACACACACACACACACTCTCTCTCAAACACACACACACTCCTTCACACATTCTCACTGCTCTTTGCTGGAACATTGTAATCAGTGGCCTCCATTCAATTTCTATGCCCTGTTTCCACATCACTCTCTTCCCATATAAGGAATATTTTTAGCTCTGTGTGTGCGCAGCAGGTTGTAGTGCTGAGCTACTGTAAGGATCAGAGCCAGATTGTGTGTGTGTGTGTCACTTGTTTACACTATTGCCCCTCTAATACATGTAAGACACACAAATAAGGAACTTGGCTACTGGATAAAATGCCTTTACAACACAATTAACTCTGTGTGGGCATTTAAAGCAGACCCATCTATAGTGCCCCAATTAGAGTTAATGGACAATAAAAGTCTATGTGCTTTACTCTGTTGACACACACACACACATTGACAGTCATGCACATGCCATTGACTTAATGTCACCCATCACATCACACACACACACACGCTGACAATCATGCACATGCCATTGACTTAATGTCACCCATCACACACACACACACTCACACTGTCTCACTGCAGGTGCTCTGCGGGTCAGCAGCAGCTTCTGGGTGCATGAAGTGTGTGAAAGACAGAGGATGTGTGATATTCACAAAACCCTTTCATCTAACAACTGAAGCAAGAGACGGATGAGAGTCTGTATGATTTGTAAAGTCAATAAATACAGGAGGTGATTTTAAGAGGCTTTACAACAGTCACTACCGTAATGCGTGTAAATTGTGTAAGATACTGTAGGGCAGACAGTATTTTTTTAGTACTTCATTGACAACTGCTGTGGTGTGTTATTATGTGTAGTGTGTTCCTGTGTAGCTCAGATGGTAGAGCGTTGCATTTAGAAGCGCAAAGGTTGTGGATGCGATCCAAGGGAACACAATTACTGATAAAAATGTATGTGTTGAATTCACTGTAATTGCTTTGGATAAAAGTGTCTGCAAAATGAATAAATGTAAACTTTGGGTAGTTAGTTTCATCAGAAAGTTGAACTGCTGTATAATAATAAATAAGCTATAGTAACACTATATAATCTATAGTTTGTGTGGTTGCATGCGCCGCCATCAACACACACCGACACGCTGCACTCTCCATAGTACAAGTTGGCCGCATATGTTGGTTAAAACGGACGTGTAGTTATTCATTTGCCAAAATGACTAAGGATGATTTTCTGACGCACTGATTATACACTGACAGGAAGCACTGCTGTGTTTGATTCATGTTTAAGATCTAACTGGGTGTGATGGCTGCTCACATTCAGTCATCATTTAAGAGACGGTGTTACACACACACACACACACACACACACACACACAATTTTCACGATAGGGGCTTTCCATTGATTCTTGTTTCACATTTTAAAAGTTTATTCATCTGTTTCCTCATTAGATGTTGAGATGAGTCATGAAATGTAACTTTTATACATTATTTTACATTATTATTTTTATTATGTTGCATATCTTAAATTTGGCTTATTTATTCAGACAATTCATTTTCCCACAATGTAGACCCACTAATCTGATCCGTACACTTCAAATTATCCAATAAATTCTCACAGAAAGCGCTTAAGATGCGTTTACATTTACCTTATGTTTTGTTTTTGCTCCGGTATTTGTTATTGTTCCAGTGTTCCTGTAGCTCAACTGGTAGAGCATTGTGTTGGCAGCACAAAGGTTGTGGGTTCGATCCCAGGGAATAGAAGTACTGATAAAAAGTTTACCTTGAATTTACTGTAAGTCGCTGCCAAAGGAATAAAGGTAAATGTTATTTTCAGTCAAATCAAATTCTGTTGTATAGATTTTATACACAGATGTGTTTTACATAGTTTGGCAGCCTACAAACACTAATCCAGATTCGTCATTATTTGTTTGCTCCTATAAGAGGTTGTTTGGTTAGCGCTGTACTTGCTTTTCACCGAGCTGAATTAGGTAAACAAATGACCTCTTGTTCACCATGGCGACGCCTCCTTTGTGTCATGTCCTCATGATTGACATCACCTCCACTTTGCCCATTTTTTTTCCTTTCTTTTTATCTGCCTCCCCTGATCAGCCGATTGTCCTGATCGCCATCCTAATGGCCTTTTTTGCTGTTTATGCCCTAGTGTCTGTCCAAACAGAGCTCTCATTAATGAGTCCAGGCTGAGGTCTATTGTGGGTGGAGGGTGATTCAAAGGGAATGATCAAAGGTCACCTCCACAATGGAGGAAGTGAAGTCCCCGCACCTGTGGGCTGTATCTCATAATTTCACTATTCTTCGCAACTCCTGCGCTTCCTGTGAAGTTATACCTGAGCCGGCCTGCCTTAATTCAGCCTTTTGTTTCAGCACGGTCGCTATTCAACCTCCGGAAATTCACGCCAATGTATCGTTTGTCATCTACAAACCATTTGATATTTAAGGCACTTACTAACTGCTAGGTAACCGGTATCCCAGCAACACTGCTTGCTGGTCGGATAGCATTCCAGGTTTCACGCATAGTCTCTCTTTGTGAAGTTGCATATAAATGCAATTTAAGTACATTTGCTTCAGTTACTTGGATATGTTTTACCTGACTGAAAAAAATGTATTGTGATATAATTATCATAATTTCATAGCCTTATCAATTTGCAAAATTAACATATCATGTCCATAAACATATTATAAATAGCAAAGCTGACTGTTTAGGTTTCTAAAAGGTTTAGACGATGATTAACTTCACAAAATGTGACATTGACTCTCATCAATGCTGATGTCTGTTATTTTCTTTTAATTTCATAGTTTGTGGTTTTATTCCTTTAATAGTGAATTGTATTGTGTTATTTGTTTTATCATTTCTAATGAGAGTAGCATGAAGGCCTTTATAATGCAATTCCCTGTCAACCAATAAAAGTGAAAGTCATTCTGCACAGCGTAAACATGCTTATGTTTAAGTATCGTAAACGTTTAATGGACATTTTCTTTGTCTCTTTCTCTTCCTACTCCTGCCTGTCTTTCTGTCTCTAGACTGTTCAGTTTGTTCAAGGGATCTTTGTGGAAAAGTACGACCCCACAATAGAAGACTCATACAGAAAGGCAAGTACAATTTAATTGTGCCTCTCCCGTGGACGCATTTACAAACACTGTAACAATTAGCAATAGTTATATTACGATACTTAAATCCTTAAAGTCTTTCCAGTCACACGCACTCGCAGTAACATGAGTGTGTGCACCATTGCGGGTTGTTTTATTGACCCTGTGTCCGGACTGCTGCATTCGATGATGTTTATGTTTTAAGGCCCCGAGACAAAGACTTGGTCTAAAAATGAAACTACACTTAAACAGAGAAAGGAAGTCCCCTCATGACCAGTTCTTCCGTAACTCTCTTTTGTTGGTGTCCCATGGTCACTTCCTACGGGCGGAGCTTAGTGGTGTTGACAGTACCATAACTAAATTTACACTCAAATTTATAAACGTCTTTATTTATCAATATATATATCAAGCCAGGTGTCATCTGTCAGTGACACCGTAGGTTTTTTCCAGTAATATTTTCACACTTTAAGCACAACAGGAAATATTTTTTGATCTAAACACAATACTAGTAACTTAAATCTGGTTAATGTGTTGAATAATGTGTAAAATGGAAACTGGAAATATCGGAGTCCCAAAGTCTTCCTTTAAATTAATGATTTACACAGAAATTGTGCTTTTAACTCAGTTAAAGGCAGCAGGAAGTTAGTTGTACTGGAATGATTGATAAGAGGCTGTGTTTGTAATGATGCTGTCAATAACAGTTATTTGTTATGTTAACATCTGTGTCATTTTCTCCACAGCAAGTTGAAGTGGATGGACAGCAATGTATGTTGGAAATTCTGGATACCGCTGGAACGGTAAAACTATTAAAAAACGTGCATGAAGTCTTTTTCTGTATCGTCAACATGTTAGGCCCACCCACCGTGAAATCTCATTGGTCCAAGTCCTGCTTGCTGTCACTGTGCAATACTGTCTACCTCTTCTGATTGGCTTTGATTGTGTTTTGCGACACAGCAAATTCACAAATTCCTTGTGACATCATATCAAGCTAGAATCAGCCATAGAATATTTTTTACAAAAATGTTTCAAAAGAAAAGCATTTAGGTTTAAGTCAGACTTGGTAATCCGAAGGTTATAGATTCAAACCCAACAAGGATTGATTCACACTCTGAAGCGTTGCCACATACCCCATTATTCCCGTAAGCACATCACGCAGCCCCTTGCCTGATCTTGTTAGACCGTCCCTGTATGTCGTCTGCTAAATA
Source organism: Yasuhikotakia modesta (assembly GCA_036877545.1). Classification (NCBI taxonomy): domain Eukaryota; kingdom Metazoa; phylum Chordata; class Actinopteri; order Cypriniformes; family Botiidae; genus Yasuhikotakia; species Yasuhikotakia modesta. The sequence goes on along the minus strand of JBAJNP010006154.1, from coordinate 21,433 downwards.
ATGAATGAACTGTGCAGGTGCAGGCGTTTCAAGAGCGGTTTTGACCCCTAAGAGGATAAGGACATATTTCCAATTCCGCAATCCCACTGTTTATGAGTTGTAATGACAGATGGCGTATGTTGACCCTGGGCTTTGTGCCCCACAATGGAGCCACGGTCAAATGAAACGGAGCCAAAGTACCTGACAAATATCTCTGTCGGTGATGTGAATTACAAATTGGCTACTTGGCTACAGTTTCTACATAGCAGGACCAGCACTAGCTTGACTCTAAAGCTAAAGGGGTCAAATCATTTCTCCAAACTAAGTCTTGCAACAAAAGCAAAAAGGTATATGGCAATCTAGAACATAATCTTATTTAAATCCTGAAACTGGGGCGGCTAACGCCATATTGCCAAATAAAAGCCCAGGGTCAAGTGTGAGGGCTACGTTCTAAAACTAAGTTCTAGATTAATTCTGAACGATTGGGACATGACCACCTAGTTAGTATAGTCAAATAAATAGTCCCATGGTAGTCTTATTTCCCAGTCTCTGGCACTTTTAATGAGCGTGACGCTTGCTTGTCTTTTGTAGAGAACAATCGTTATCGATTTTTTTTTTTTTTTTTGCCTATAACCTTTTAGTAAACTTTGAGTTTCTGCGGTTTTAGCACCTCTGAGAATGCTCGGCTGACTGACCCAGAGGAAACCGAAAGCAGTGATGTGCGTCTGTGCTTGCTAACTTCAGGTCACGGTTTCAGGTGGTAGCAGGACAGGAAGTGACCTCATGCAAAGAGGAAGTTTTGGTCTAACCTCAGTATAAAAGTTTAACAGGTGCAGTTAAGCTATATTGGTCACAATAGCGATGACTTGAAGCTCGACATAGCGTGAGAGACGCCAGACAGTAGCTGTTATTGTGCAAAGACAGAACGGAAAACTGGAAAATTGTGACATTTTGCTAGATGACATCATGGTAGTGCTGATCATAGCCTTTACTATATTATCACGTTCATTTAAACAGTAGGCAAGTGTTCAAACCAACTCACTTTATACATACATGGTAAACTATGTTAGCATATTAGCCACCCTTTTTGCATGTTGCATACACACAACATTTCAAATAAACAAATAAACCTTATGACCATTTGGATTAAATGCATTTTAAACAATTTGAATTGAATCTGATTTCGCGTTTCGCGTCGGCCTTCCAGTCTACAAACAACGAAACCGATTTTAGTAAGAGATGTCAGATGAAGTTTGTTTTAATATGCCTTCCTTTTATTATAGAGTTTCTTCAGAACACAAGTACTGAAATCATCTGTATCTGATAATGAGTTCAAGTTTAAGACTGACTGAAATCTTTCCTCTCCTCCCTAGGAACAATTCACAGCCATGAGGGACTTGTATATGAAGAACGGACAGGGTTTTGCACTAGTTTACTCCATAACGGCTCAGTCCACCTTCAACGACCTGCAGGACTTGAGAGAACAGATTCTGAGGGTCAAAGACACGGATGATGTGAGTTACTGTCCGTGTCTGTAGTTTGACTTGTTCCTCTTATCTCACCTATCTTCCATTTGATGGTTTCAGCACCAGTGTTTCATTTTAAAGACACTGAACTCATCGATGCTTCGGCCATTATCAATAATTGTAAGCGACATGCGATCTAATGTGACCTCTGCATTTAACCCATTCTTTGTGAGGAGTGAACACACACTGCAAGTCGTGAACACACACACACAGAGCAGTGGCCAACTATCCCTGCAGCCCCCGGGAGCAATCGTAAGGCCACTTCAGTTGCTACCTGCTACTGCTGGAATCGAACCAGCAACCTACTGATTACAAGCCCAATTCCTTAACCAGTAGACCACAACTGCCCCTATCATACAAGCAGTTTTATCTTAATCTTTCTATCTTTACAAGTAGTGAGACTCTCTACAGTTGATACTGTAAACAAATACAGTCTGATATTTTACAGAACGGTGTAAACCAGCCAGTTTGTTCTCATGCTCAGCTTACCTGATTGAACACAGGTCACTGCAGAGCGAACTTCCCTGTTTGCCATATACGCATCACGCGTTTCCTTGTTACTCTAAAAGCACTGGCCAAAAAACATATAAAATGTAAATGCAGTGTCATGTAGTTTCACTTCTGTCTGTATCTGTGGAGAGTTTTAACAGACTTTGCAGTGTTTTATGCAAATAGGAATGTGTCCGAATGTGGCCATTTTTTTATTTAAGGATTCACAGCAGCCGTTGCAACCTGTGGTCTCTCAAAAATGACGAGCAACATGGTTTTGGCTAATGTCTTGAAATAGATATTAAATGGGATTTTTTTTGGTAATTTGTATGTTAAAAACTATTAAGTGCAAGTAATTTTACTTGTCTTTTGCTATAATTAATTGCAATGTTCTTCATTTATGTATTTATGTTATTGTTAGTCTCTGGTGTGGTTAAAATTAAAAACTCACATTTCGTTTCCTAAATAAATTCCTAAAGCATTTAATTCCTCTGTGGCACACAGAGGGTGATTTATTTGTTTAGTTTACTGTTAATTGTTATTATTAATTTTTGAACAATGTACTGGTTGCTCTTTTCCCTGTAGTTACAATGGGGACTGAAGCTTTTAAGCTTGAAAAAGTGCACAAATTATACAGATGTGGTTATTACAGGAGGGTAAATAATATTAATGAGCCTAATAATAATATAATAAGTTGGTTAAATTTAACAGTGATTTGCCATTTACTATGAACATTGTAAAAATGCTCCCTTGAAAAATCGTTTGTATGGAGAAATTTAGGCTCATTTTCAGGATTCTCAGGATCTCTGTTAGTACCTGATGACAATTTGAACCTTTGTGTTCTAGGTTCCGATGATCCTGGTGGGTAATAAGTGTGATCTAGAAGACGAGAGGGTGGTCGGGAAAGAACAGGGACAGAACTTGGCCCGTCAGTGGAACAGCTGCGCTTTCCTGGAGTCTTCTGCAAAGTCCAAGATTAACGTCAATGAGGTGAGCATGACTACAAGACCATGAGCCCTCATTACCCATGATGCTTTGCAAAGGTTATGTTTCTTTGATGGTGTAAAAATTGTTGTTGTGTCAGAAATTTCATGTTTAGTTTAAAGGCATTTCTAAAGCTTTGTAATTTAATATTATAAATTATAATGTCATAAAATTATTTTTAAAATATTTGCGTTTACAATTGTTTGATGGATGCCTTTATCCAAAGAAACTTACAACAGCATGTTTAAAGTGTAAATGTTTAATGTGCTGAGCTGACCTGCAGAAACGGGAATTTTGATGAGTGTCCTGTTCACTGAATCGGACCTCGGCTGTTTTAATTGGCTAGTCCATCAATGTTCCATGAAATTCCCTGGAAACGCATTTTGTTTTGGACATAAACCCACACTGTCTGTATGCAGTCATGATATTACCTCAACCTTCTCAATTCAGGTCAAGCCTCCTTTGTCTTCAACATGCCCGTGGTGTCGTCACCATGGTCGTTTAAAAACGGTGTCATTGTCAGCTAGCGATATCTCGCCTACAAGCGTAGTCACACATTAGCGAGAACCACATTAGTCAGACACAGAGCTTCCCATTGTCAGCAGCATGACTCTACAGTGGCCTCTGACTACGACATAGAGCGGCTTTGAAATTCAGCCTGTCTGAAAGTACGGTTTGTTACTGTTGCTAGGTTCTTCTCGCGAGCCGAATTATACGAAGCTACTGTATTGCTCTGGAGTTGATTCACACCATATGGGGTTACAGCATGGCAAAGGGTGATGGTTCGAGATCCTCCTTATTGTTCTAACAAGCTTTGGCTCGGCTCCAGAGTGATTCATTTGTCAAGACGGAGGCTTTCATCATCATTATAGTCCAGCAACGGACTCCTGTCTCCTAAGCGAATCTCAGATATCAGTTTAAGGGCGTTGCAGTCAGAGCTGTTTTAATAAAGTATTGGTAAACCTCAGATGTTGTTTCACTAGATTCCAGGATTCAGACTGTAAAACTCTTCATGTTTGAGTCCTTAATTCAGTGTTTATTCAAAAATGTGTAACTCCTGCTACACAAAGTTTGTGTGATTATATAATGCTTTTGAAAGTAAAATTGGCCACCTTGCTTTAAAAAAAACTACTCTTTAAAAGTCAGCACCAAGCATTTAAAATGTCTCTGTTTGTTGACAGCTGCTCTCAGCTTCCGTTTGAGTTTTTTCCGCATGTTTTTTAGAAAGACACTTTTTAAGTCTTTAAAGGAAAGATGGCAGGTGGAGTTTAATGGATGCAAAATTGCCGAAACCTAATAAGACAGGAAATGAGAAGCAGTCGTCCTGCCAGGACTCGTTCTTGAAATTGCTGCTTCGCTCGGAGCTTTTCGTTTATTAGCGTTTCGTTCAACGATTGTCGGAAACAAGCCATTATTGATTTCAAGGTAATTGGCCAAATGCTACCTTATTACATAACCAGTTTGCTGCTTTGTGCTGATGATAAGAGATTGAATTGTAAATGTAAATATCTTTTGGTAACATGCAATCTGTTTATTGGGCACAACTTATGTTTGAAAAGGAGGGATTGTAAGTCTAATCTTGTTAGCTTATATCCAAATCTGCTTTCCACAATGACAGCAGAAATCTAACATCTAACTACAAATGTTAAGTGTTGTCCTACATAAATACAAAAACAACATTTTTTGTTTACATCAGTTGCATTTATTTACTATGCTGTTGCTATCCGGGCAATGTCTATAGCTGGAAAGGCTCCGGATGTTTAATGGAACTGACTGAAGATACGGGAGTTGTTTTTTCCCACTGGGAGCACCTCAGCATCTGCACAGAGAAGCATCCAAGCCTTTCTCTGGAACAGTAGAGATTAATCCAACCCGGAATGTTTTGAATTCGAACTCCTCCACAAAACAGATATTTAGTTTCATAAATGAATTCTTTAATGAACTCTACTCTGTCCTAACCAGCCACGATTCAGTTTCTTATCTCATTGATCCCAACTCCTGTCCTTACAATGATATATTAAGCATCAAATGTCATCTGATTGGCTGAGATTCATATACTGATGACATAACAGTATTTTTCATTTGATGCAGACGAACAAATTACTTGTTTCCTCAATGCAGACAAATGCAGACAAATCTTTTGTTCTTTGCAGATCTTCTATGACCTGGTCCGGCAAATCAACAGGAAAACTCCAGTACCTGGAAAGGCCCGCAAAAAGTCCACCTGCCAGTTGCTCTAATGTACAGCTGTTCTTTTGCTCTGAGCCAGGTAGGAACTCAGTCGTCATTGGCTGAGAACAAATGATTGACAGCATAGATTGATGGCAAACTATGTTCCAATCGGTGGCGGAAATGCCTGAGATTCACTGATACACTAAGTATAATACAATAAGTACAAAAAAACCCACTAAAATATATAAAATGTATAAAATTTGAAGGCTGTACAAGTTTGAAGGCTCGTACTAAAAAATGACACTTTTGTTCTATTGATCTAATTAATTGATTCTGAGAAGAATATTTACTAGAGGTTAGTAGTAAAATAAATTAACCCTTTTACTGCTTTTTTTTCGCACTTCCTATAGGTCTGATTTGCTGCTGTGTCCTCAGCAGAGCCAGCATTCTGACGTTACTAAAACATAACATCGAATGGACTTTCCTGTGTGGTGACGCCCCTTTAACAAACCAACCAATCAACAACCAAGCAACCAACCAACCAATCAACAACCAACCAACCAACCAACCAACCAATGGAGTCAAGGCTACCGTACCGTGTCAGTTTTTTGCACATAGATAACCACCACCATCACTTTCAAATGTCGCGCGAGAGATTTTTACGTATATAAATATATATTCTAACTGTATGCAACTGAACTTAAAAAATTGAGTAAACGAATAAGGAGCTAGATGGAAGGATTTTAAAAATTACAGAGCCGACGCGCAGTGTTATTGCTAACGGAAACAGCCGCTGTTGTTAATGTAAGGAGGGGTAACTAGGCTGTGCACGTTGCCATGGCAATTACAATGATATTTATAAGCACCACTATTTTAGCCAGAAATAGTCCAAAGAGCTCCTATATAGACCGTTCATACAGATAACTTTCACTCCTTGATTTCATTGCAGAGTTTTGTTGAATTATTATTATTATTTTTGGTCATTTTTGTAATTTTTTGCTTTTATTCTAAACACGATTATTTTCTGCCTTTTGTCTTTTATTAAACTACTAAATTTTGCTCTGTGGAGATGTTATATTCGCGACAGCTATCGAGTTTTACCTAAGGAATGAAACCTGTGGATACAGTGATGTACATGTAAAAAGTTCACAAATATAATTTTTCTGTTACTATCAGATTGTCCATGTTGCTTTCAAATATGCGTGAAGACTTTTTCTCATCTCTTTTTCTTTATTTTCCCTGGAGAACACGTCACACATTTCCACAAAAAAATAATTTCCACAATCTTAGCTCCATTTTTGAGGCAGCACCAGATTTCTTTTTGTTTTTTTAGTTTGTTTGTACAGCAGGCTTTTTAAAAAGAGGGGGTACCATGAAAGACATTTTGTTTAGTTAGACTCTGTTTAGTTTTAGACTCGACCTGTGAGTCTCATAGCATAACCCCTACATTTATCCAAACCTCTTTATTTGGTGGTCTTAGAGTCAAATTCGTGGTCACAAAAATGGTTCTGATCAAATTTATTGTAGGTGGTACATATTTGAAAGAAATCGGATACAAGAACAAATTATTCAATGATGTCACTAGTTTGTAACCCCGCCCCTGCTTGCTGACACGTCTGGTTTAAACTGAGGATATAAAAACCAAATATTGGATCCTGTGAGAAAAGACTGAAAATGTCTGTTAGTGACTGTTTCAACTTTGTATTTGGCCTGTTTTTTGTGTTTGTTACTGTCGGGTTTCACTGAATGTGAGGGTTAGAAAACTTGAGAATAAAGCGGGAGGAATTGATTTTAAAAATAACAATTGCACATCAAGTGCAATCAGGCCTGAAAGTGGTTCGCGAAATAGTGTTGAAATGTACTTGCGCTGTATCTTTAAACATCCGGCATGCAGTACGGCCACAATGAATTCTGTATGAATGCTTGAGGTTTTGCACTGTTTAAAGTTAACAACGCAACTTGTGTTCTGATACTACACGCAGATGCCTTGTTGCTTTCTGAACTTAAAAGGAAATAAACGGAAAGATTCGGTTCCGACTTCGGCCTGAAACGGAGGCACAGTATTTGAAATACAACGTCACATGCTTCTGATTGGTGGGGTGGGTTGAGGGAGGGCGGGGTGGGTGGGTGGGCGTGGCCAAATGTCAACTTAAGCCTTAATTACAGTGGTGCAATTTTGTATAACCAAGCATATGTAGTTTAATAAATTGGATTGCCATGCAAGGGCTCACGAAGCCAGTTTTTGCCACTTGAATGTTTTGTGTAGATTGTTTCAACGTTTTCTGTCAGTCAAATAAAAAGCAAAAGTTTAACTTACTTTACCATGATACATTTGCTTTAAAGGGATTATCCGATAAAGATTAATTATAAAATGATGGAAAAATCAAAAAACACCAAACAGGAATATACTACAATTTAATAACTTAAATGTGACATATTATTTAATGCACAACAGGTTATCAATGAATGTAAATTCAAATAGTTAAATTGCCATATTTTATTTTATAAATTGAAGACATTCTAAATTCATCCAACTTATTGCAGGAAACTTTAGTTTTAACATTTTAACATTGTTTATAATAGATCTTTTACTTTCATGACATTTAATAGTTGAGATGTTTCTCAACTAAATAAAACCGGTTTGTTGTGAGTAAGTAGTGTGTATTTGTGACATATCTCAGTTATGTAACTTTATAAGATTGAACATGATATTTAAGCCATTGGCATGATATAAAGTGACACTTCAAAAGAAGTTTCCAGGAGTGTCTTAGATTAGTTGTCGCACTTAAGTCTAGTCAGTAGTTTTAAAGGTCTAATTCTGCCTAAGCTAATACCTTAAATATTAGCTGTTTAATGGATTTCCAGCAAACATTAAGTATAAACAAATATAACAGGAAAAATGTATTATGTTTATTGCATGTTTGTTCAAACTCTAGAGATGTTTGCAATAACTAGTTCCAGCCTCCCTTGTTTTTTTTATTTAGTAATATTCAGTGTTTATTTATAGCTATAAATATCTAGGAATATTAAGATTAATATTTAATATTACTTGTGAATATTGTGTAACCTCCAGTACGGCAGGTGGCGCTGTGCGGCTCCCACATAACAGACGCCACCATTATACCAGCAGAAGAAAACATACAACCATAACATGTGAAAGGCGAGGGTTGTCAATGTTTACAGTTTAAATATTAAATAAGAAAGACAGTAAGATCTGATTAAAGTTATTGGTTATTATAACATGTTATTATGCTTTATATAAACTCTGTTATGCTTTTGTCCTGTACAGTTACATGTATCAGTTTAGCAATGATTCCTGATATGGTGTTAAACATTATAACGTGATCTTTTAGTGTCAGGACTTTTTTAACCCATAAATCGACTTGACATGAAAATATGTATCATGAAAACATAAATGCACTTAAACAGTCAATACTTATATAAAACCCATTGACGCTTGCGGGCTATTGAAGGCTGTGTGGCCGCTATAATTTTCAGCATTGGCGAGTTCACAGCTCTGGTCTTTTCTGGAGCAATGGAGATTTCTGAAGGTAAAAAGTTATACTCTTTAACCCCCTTTTAACTTGTGTTTTAATGACAATAAAGTTTAGTATAAAGTTTAGTTTAGTAATATGTGGACAATTACTATCTTTGTATAACCTTTACACAGTTTTTGTCTACAAACATGCCTGTCTCCAAACTCTGGACACTGTCTTTGTCTCCAAACTCTGGACACTGTCTTTCTCTTAGTCTCCAGGAGCCTGTGTTTGGCAAACTACCTCTTTTCGTATAGAAGAGCTGGATAGACACAAATGGGTAAGATCCATCATTCTAAGCTGTGCAAAATATAAGAGGTCAATATAAGATGTAAAAAGTTTTTAGGTGAGGCGCTGAACTGTTAGACTTGGTTTAGTTTTACGGAGCCAGACTTGGCTGCCCATTTAGGCAAAAAACTAAAACCCATTTAGACAGAAAAAAACATCTGACTGGCATGTCAAGTTGTTTACTTATTGTAGCCGCTTCATACCTCGATTGAAGCTTTGATTTGATTGGAGCTTGTGATTTCTGCAAGGGTGTGCCATATTTGCTTACATCACCAGGTGGTCACACTATGGGTCACCTGAAGCTAAGACTAGATTTAGAGTTAAACAAAATTCATATTTGCCAGCGAAAACTGGGTGAGTATTTTCAATGCCTTAAATAACCACTTCCTGTTTCTGGCTTCCTTTAGGAACACTCCAGAAAGCTGCTGTTCTCCAAAACGCAACCGCTGCCAGTTAGCGACGCCTTAGCGCTGCACCGAAGGAGCCCCTGGGAGACTTTCTCAGATAGAAATACACCGCCCTGAAATCTCTGGACACTCTGTACGTGGACAACAAGCACACAGAGAAGCAGGTGGTCAAACAGCTGGTGTCTCCAGTGAACCGTGAGCAGATGTTGCCTCAGATTTATGAAGAAGTTCACAAAAACTTCCTCACGTCTGTGGATGTTGCATTGCATGAGCTGATCAATGTGAGTGTTTTTGTAGCTCAGCTGGTAAAGTATTGTGTTAGCAGCGCAAAGGTTGTGGGTTCGACCCCAGGGAACGCAAATATATGAATATATGTAATGTTGTGTGCAATTAAAAAAAGTAACATTAATAAGGAAAGTTCCCTTTTTCAAATATGCAAATATTCAAACAAATATGTGAAACAAAGATGATGAATTTTTCACATTTTATTGCGCAGAATTTGTGGTTTGAAAGTCCAGCTTCCTACAGTAGTGCAGAAATGCTTTTACAGAAAAATTAGCGTTTCATTGGCCCAATTATCCAGCAACAGACCCAACACAAAAGCATGATTTTTAGCTTGCAAGAACCTGCACATATATAAATATATACGTATATATGTGTGAACCAGCACTTATATTAAAGTCATTATAAAGGAGAATGTAAAACAAGCAATTGAAAACAAATTAGGCCTGGTTACATTTGACCACTGTGAGGCCAAAGACCAGCTTTTGCCCCTCCCCCACCCCATCAACCCACCCAATGACATTTAGCCTTTAGATTCATTCCAAGTCGCAAGGACAATGGACACAGTGACCAATAGAAAAGCAGAGGCCAGCATGAACGCAGTCTTGCGTGACCAATCAGAAATGTGCAAGCTAGACACCTAAGGGAAGAGCAAAAAATTGTGTTAAATGATTGTTAACAATTTACAATTTAACATTTATAAGTCTACCAAACGTATTTTTGTCAGGTTTTGCTTGTTTTAAATACGTTTGTATTGTCACAATAATTGTCATTTGATTTGATATTTTATTATAAAATGCAAACAGTCATTTAGCCGTTTGTAGATCCTCAAATACTTTTTGAAGCCACTGTATCTTTACACGGGTAAGAATTATATGCAGCTATTTCACCAAAAGAATTGCTGTTCTTACCCACTGTGCCGTCCACTTCCTAGCTTCCTGACAGCCAGTGTAAAGCTGTGGAGTTAGCCAGGATGCGCTCAGAATTGGTATAATTTGAGCCCCCCAAATATTTCCGAAGATCCTGCTTTAGAAAAATATAATTTACTCCAAATTATAAAAATTATTTATTTACATGTATACATATATGCATTTCTTTTACGTGTATTCATTTGGCAAATACTTTTATCCAAAGCAACTTGAACAGTGAATTCAATGTACACATTTTTTTCTTATCAGGACTTGCCTTCCCTGGGATCGAACCCACAACCTTTGCAGTGTTAACACAATGCTCTATATCAGTTAAGCTAGCAGGAAAGCTTTTCTCAAGACATACAAAGATGGAATGTTTGGAACACATTGCCTCAGTCACCATTCACTTGCATTGCATTTTTTCATTACAGTGAAAGTGAATGGTGACTGAGGCTGCCAGTCCCCAACATTCTACCTTACACCCTTTCCATAGTAGAAAAGTTATGCAGATTTAAAACAACATGAGGATAAAATATACATTTTAGCATGTAGGTAAATGTAGGTACACTTTACATTTTTGGGTGAACTGTTTCTTTAAATCTGATTCCTCAGAATAAGACTCACCCGTAGAATGCTCTCCTGGTTAGGAAGTAGTGATGCATCCTTATGTTCACTTGCTGCCGTTGGATGGGCAGTTTTTCACGCCATTTGTTGTCCAATTCATCCCCTATCTGAGCCAGATTTCGTCCAATAAGCTGTGTGACTCTGTTATTCATATAAAAGTGGTTGTATGTAAATCTGGTGTTTGTAAATATCTACACTAATATTAAACAACACTGTTTTTTTTAAAACTGGTTTTGCTTCAATACCCACAAATACCAAATTGGCACAATAACAAACTCCTAACATGTATTAAATGCAGCTGGGGTTGTGTTTAGTATTTTATGCAACCTACATTTTAGGTTTTCCAGGTAAAGGTGGATTTATGCAACAAAAAAAAACAGCAATACAGTAGAGAGATTGGGTGTACAGCCTGTTATATCATTAACAACAGATAATAATGTTTTCTATTTTATTTTAGAAGCTGATAAGCCCATTCCGACTGCTATCATAAATGCATAATTGTGTATTTTATTTTGCATTTAGCATTGCTTTTGTATTTTTGAGTCACGACCTACCACTTGAAAATCACATTATATTTGTTGAATTTCAGGCTCGAAAGTGATATTTTTCTCAGCTTATTCCATATTGCTCACCTCATGTTGGTGGCAAAGAGAGCACTGTAATGTACCTCACCAGGTCCAGCCTGGTAGGACGTGGCATTTTTCGGCTGTCTTGTATCTTCCACCATCTTGTTCTGTAAAACGTGTAGTCATGTTTACAAAACGGCTAACTCAGCTGTTACTTGCAACACACCATCCGCCTGTTCAACCATCCCTTTGCCTCAATTTCATTTTCAAGACTGTTTCCCTATTGCAGTTCTTAATGTTGATTGTAAAGTAAAACAGGACTTTGCTATTTTGTTCTGCCCTTAGTAGTCTCACGTGACTTGAACCTGTAGCTGTTGCTTTCAACGAATGAGTGGCCCTCTGTAAACACCGTACATGTGACCTGAGAACACTGGGTGTGGCCTTTTTTTTGTTGCTGCCATAGCCGTAGTGACACCAATGCATACAAGCAAGTTTCGAAAAACACCCACAGTTATAAACACTGGAGATCTAAAGATATGTAACGTAAAATGACATGCTAAACTACAGAGGTACACAGTTTATAAGACCTCACACACTCATCCTTGTCTTACTTTCACCATTAAAGATTAAGAAAGAGGATGTGATATTTAGGCGTTGTGTTTATTTGTGGTATGTGTAGCACATGGTCACGCGGCTGGTGTGCAAAAAACTGACCTGTTTTTATTCTCCTTCATGTGACTGTTGAAAACATCAGGTTTGATGCAAATGTTTTATTCAAATGAGCTAAACTGCTCTAAAGCTGGTAAATATGTTTTTGAACAATTACATTGTTGACGCCATGTCCACATCTAAAACAGTAAATCACATTTTACATGTAATAATATCCACTATGGTGAAAATGACTTATTGTGACTTTGTACCAAGTGAATATAATATAACTTTGTACTATGAGACTTTAGAGAAAGTCTTAGTTTATAGTATATAAAGTTTTAGTATATAAGAACGTCCTTATATACTAAAACTGTCTAACTTTTTAAAGTTAAAGTACTATTTTAAAAGAAAAAGTCATTTAAAAGACAGTTATGAGTTTTTTACATTTACCTGTAACATGCTACTAAATATCCTATATATTAAATATAAGCAGATATTTATAATACAGGTCAGATTTGTAAAGCTGTGTGTTTTATGGCACCAACACACTAACTCTGAAAACAAAGGACAGGTGCATAATGGAAAACAAGCAGAGTCATACCTGTGGATGTTTTTAGATTAAAATGGACGCCGCCCTGCAACGTTTAAAAGCGATATTCATATTTTACATATGCATTTTTTGCTTGGTATTATAGGTTAAAATGAGAAGTGATGGTTGATGTGTGTTACTTACAGCAGCGTCATTTAATCCCTGCGATGTGACTTCAGTGCATCGATCACCTCCAGCCACACCTGCGCTTTACAGTCAGGAAGCAGTTTCAGGTTGATGTCGTTTAAACCCAGCAGAGGTCACTAAACTATAACTTATTTATGTGTTTATTTTACGTGTCTGTGTGTTTATGTACCTTAACTTTGGAAATAAAGTGCCGGGCTAGTGCCTTAAAACTTTCATTATTGTTGTATTGAACTTTTCATATATGTGGTATTGAATTATGTTGGATGTGTTGTTGATAAGTCTTTGTTTTCCCTTTTTAACTATTTAATGTGCTATTAAAATGTTTTTTATATATTTAATAATTTTATATATGTTTTTAAAACAATTTTTATTTTTTTTGCTTTTGTTTTGAAGAGGTCGGGGACTTTTCTTTTGAAAGACGCGCACCGGAAGTACACGCGAGCGCTGGCTTCCGTCGTTATGGACCACAGCGGTGAGGAAGGATTTTATACTTTTATCACATTTTACACTTTATCACACTTTATCACATTTCTGTCTCTGAACGTCTCGCTTATATCGCAAAATCACAGCAGCTGTATATGTGCACGTATAAATAAACGATCTGCACACATTTGGCCTCACGTTAAATGTGTTTCTTGCATAAATGTCGCTATGGCCTGTAAGTGAATGTGGCTTTACGTACAATACGTAGAGCTTAACTTAGACATTTTAAAGTCATTTCAGAAGAAAACCATCATGAAGTAAATAGTTATGATCTATTGTTTATTATGAGACATTGATGTAGTGTAACGCGTTTATGTGTTTGTCATATTGTACCGTTTTAATCGGTGCATCCCGTTTCATTTCTCCACAATAGACAGGAACGTAATAAATGTATGTTTTATATGCACAACTGATACACATAGATAAACATAAACTGCATGCACGCTTACAAACCAAGGCTGTGTTTTCATTTAGCGCTGTTTAAATGTTGTCGTAATGTCACAATGATAACAATAATGTTTATTAGGGGGTCTGTTTGTTATTGTTTCCCTATCTGGCACACAGATAATGACATGCAAGGTACGGAGGGGGCGTTAGGTGGTCCTGATGTCAGAAGGAGAATCCCGATTAAACTTCTTCCCAAACAGGCCAGAAATAAACCCGCCCCCCGGCCGCAGAGACCACCCGGACGCAAAGCCCACCCTGCGGATGAAGGTATTGAATCTGTGCATTTGTAAACAGGCATTATTATGCATAAGATTTACAGATCTGAGGCTGTACAAAAGATGTTTATTACTTATGTTTCTATGTTTATTACTTATGT
>JBAJNP010006153.1:0-26467 GCA_036877545.1 Yasuhikotakia modesta | reverse complement strand
AGCAGCAGTGAGCTAAGTTTTGATAATTTGGAAAGAGAAGGACATACTACTTGGACATACTACTTTTGTTTCTTTCAAACCATCTCCCACAACCAGCTGCAGTGCATGTGCAAAACACTGCAGGCGCTGTTTCTTTGCCATAGCAGCATCTACTGTTTGCTGATCTTCCAGGGTAAAGTCACACCACAGCTCAGGGTCATCAAGATGATTTCCATCATCACCATCATCCTCTTGTTCACTGGGGAAACACACAGTGAATGCCTTTCGCATGTTAGCAGCATTGTCACTAATAATATAGTCCAATTTAGCTTTGATGTATTGATGTATTAATTCGTATAAATTTATTTGTATTAATCACATATTGCCTCAAATTGGTCACAGATACGATCAGCAGTGTGAGAGCCTTTGAAGCGGTTGCAGGCCAAGAGATTAGTCTTTAGCTGTACCCTCTCTGCGTCTTTCTCTACCTAGTGCACGGTGACGCCAAGGAATCCCCTCTTCTTCCGGTCGGACCAGATGTCCACAGAGACTGAAACATGGTCAGTGTTGCTCAAATGAGTTTTTAATTTTAAACGTCTCTCCTCAGTGAGGCTTTCTGGTTTTGCAGTCAGTGTTCTGTGACACACTGGGTACTGTACTGTCCAGCACTGACAGGCTGTTGTGGTTCATTTAAGATGGTTCTGTTCATCTCACATTGGACACTGTTGAATCAAAACAATCTACGGTACTTTGATTTGATGTTGAGCCGAATGTGCGCATGCTCTCAGTCACACACATGTGCACAGACACATAAACAGAGATAGAGCGGTCCGTGTCAATATACTTTTTATCTTTGGGCTTTTTGTGGGAAGTAGCAAGTCTTTACAAGTCAATAGGCGCAAGTCAAAGTGAAATTCACAAGTTATTTATGTTAAAGTCCAAGTCGAGTTGCAAGCCTTTTTATATTTTGTCGAGTCTAAAGTCATCAAATTCATGACTCGAGGCCAAGTCACATGACTCGAGTCCACACCTCTGACCACTACACTTTCTTTTAGCCTGAGCTCTTCTTATTTCATGTTACAGACATACTGTAGGGTCCATAGTCCATCTACCTTTTTTAAATCATAATTACAAATATTTCCTTTAGTTTCCATAAAATGTTAATCTTTTGTTTACAATTTTTTTCCATTGCCTTAAATAAATGTGAAGTAAGGGAAATTGGCCTGTAATCACTTGGTGTAACGAAGTGGGTCTAATAGTCAAGATGAAACTTTTGAAAGATTTTCAAAAAGATTTAATCCAAAGATTTAACAGATAAGACAGACAGGAACAGGCAGACCGGGACCTCACAGTATTACAATACAAAGACAGACAATAATAAACAGACAGGAAGCGTTTAAATACTAGAGGCGATACCAGTTACACTCAACAAGAGCAGGAAGTACATATATGGGCAGACATAGAACAAACCACCAGTCCAAATGGGGGTATTACACTTGGTCTTTTACCTTCTTTCCCAGCTTTATGTATTGGGACTGCTACAGCTTCTGTCCAGCATCTAGGCAGTTGTCATTTTTCCCACCTTATTATATAACTCTAATAGTATACCTTTTTAATGATTCACAGTTTTTACCATTATATAGCATACCTGATCTTTACCTGGCACTGATAACCTAGAACTTCTTAATGCCCTATTTATTTCTCTTATTGTCAATCATAAATTAAGGGAATCATCCACCTTAATCTTCCATAATTATTTCTCTTTATCTCTAATGCTGTTTCCTCTCGTCCTTCCTCCCTTTCTCACTGATATTACCTGAGCTCTGGATTTTGACAAATGTTTTCATAATCATTTCTCTGTCACCGGTGTGCCTTTATTATTTATTAACATAGGACATCTAAACTCTCTCCTAATTCCATTCATTTTCCTTATCATACCCCATACTTTATAAATGTCAGTTTCTCTTCCCACTGAATAACAAAATGATCTCCAATATTCCCTTGTTGCTGTTTTAATAGTTCTTCTCAGGATACTGGTGATCCATATGCAGCATATTTACTATCAAGATCTGACAGCCATGGTTCAAACAGGAAAACAACAACAACATAGGCAAACCAAAAACAAACCAGAGTCAGACAGGACAGGCAGCAGTCAACAAGGAAGATCCAGTAAATGGGGCACAGGTCAGAATGCAGTCGGCAAACACTCAGGAGCGGGGGAACCAAACCAGAAACAACCAAACTAGGGAAACCACTCAGAAATGGTAACTGCCATTAAAACAAGATCTCGTCACATTCATGGCAGAGAGGTGAGCATTTGTAATGTCTTTGATTGCAGTAATGGCCAACAGCTGCAAGGGTTGTGGTCCAGGCATGGGATATATGGGAAATGTAGTCTGTTCTGCATGAAACACTCACACTGGTAACCACCAGAGGGAGCCAGGGAGCCCAAATATGTGACATTATTTTTGCCTTTGCCTGCATGTTTTAAAACTTGATTAAATCTTCAAAATTGTGTGTTCTTTTAAATATTTGAAAAGCTTTGTTGTTCTTTTCTTTGTTCCTTTGTTCTTTGTTCTTCTTTTATTACTTTTCCACATTCTTCAATCCACCATGGGACAATCTTTTTTCTCCTATTCCTTTAACTTCTTAAAATGTATTGTTTTGCTGCTTCTATTAAAACTCCACTAACTACTTTATTTAATTCCTCTATTTCCTCATTGCTGCGTATGTGTCGCCCCTAAATTACACTCATCAACTACTCCCATCATTTCATCACTAATCTCCCTGAATTTCACCCAATCTGCTTCACTAAATAACCATCTTTCTGACCCATTCGACTAATTTATTTAATTTCTTATACCAGCCCTGTTATTGCTTCCGATGCAACCGATACAGATAAAATCAACCATTGTTTCCTTCCCATTTACCACATTTATTCCAGTACCGGCTCCGTTGTTTACACATGCTAAATTTTAAGTTCAATTAAGTCCTCTACAACTTTCCCATTTTAATCATTATAACTATCCCACAATGTATTATGTGTAAATAATATAAGAATTTCTCAGCACCTTTTATAATAACATTTTTCTTCTGTTCTGTTTTAGCTGATCAGTACAGCTCTAGCAACCTCATCATGAAAGAGTGCTTCACGCCGATTGGCTGCCTTCAATGCCATAGGAAAGAATAATTACATAACGTTGTCGACTCACTTCTAAACACTTCTAGTGATGGCAAAATGAGGCTTCATGAACAAAATGAGGCATTCAATAGGGCTTTCCAGCCCAAAGGTTCACTACTTGAGGCCTCATAGAATTGGTCTCACTAGGGACACCTGCTGTGCAAGGAATATATGACAGACAAATAAATTGAGCCAATCACAAAGCCTGACCGGAATACCTATGAAATAAACTATTTTTGCCACTCTTTCTTAATGAACAAAAAAGTGTGTGTTTGCATGAGAATATTATTAAGCGTTATGATGATGATGACTATTCAGAATTAATCAAATAAAAAAATATCTACTGAAACTGAGTGCAAGAGTGCTTGTGGAACTGGGAGTAAAATGTACACTGCAACAGCGCAGTATGGGGAAAGGGACAAACATAACTTTCATTGGTTCTTATTTAGAAAAGAAAGCTAAAACACACAAAGTGCAGTGAGATTTGAACCCTCATTATGTGAAAGCTTTACTCAAAATGAAACGAAAAAGCCTTGTTTGTTATCAGTCACGTGATTCATACGCTAACAATACAAGCCTCAAACCAGGGCTTCATCTGACACGCCCCTTTTTGCTCAACACAAGCTCTGAAGCCTACTGAACACATGCAGAACAATTTATGGGCACAAAAACACACACACCAGCTAGGCACAGAGTCTTATATGTTAAATCAGCCTGGATCAGAGGAGGACACTGAACTGGAGGAAGAATCTGTTCAGCAAAGGCTGGATTTAAATGTTTCTTAATTGTAAGTTATTTGGAATGTTTGTTTGAATGCTTTCAACATTACGCGTCCAAAAAGCCCGTCATAATCAAGTTATGCACTACACCTATTTGGACATTAATTCTTCATCATGAATCAAGAATAAATACTAGCTGTAAATGTAAATACTGTAAGATGTAAATACTGTTTATGAATGGGCACTTCAGGTTTGGGCTAACGGTGTGCATCTGCCACTGTTGGCTCCGTTCAAAATGAAAACAGAACTATTTCAAATAGATCTGAGCCACAGTGTAAAGTCAGGGATTAATATTAGCATGACAGCACAATTTGGTCAAAAGTCTTTCATTATTAAATGGTGTGCATTCACCTGGTATACACATTTTATTAGTTAAGCAAATCAGGCAGACCTCATCTTGAATCAACACCAAAACGTATTAAAATGTACTAAAATGCCATTCTCCTTTCTCCCTATGTCTTGCAGGCAACATCTGCAAGACATCTTCAGTGTCCTCTTCAAATTCAAGATAAAGTCTTTTTGCTTGCTGTGAAGAGATGCCAGCTTGGTATTGTAGCATATACCAATGTTTAGGAATTTAAAGGAGCATTGTGTAAAGTCTGAACATGACATGGCTTAACACACACACAATAGTGATATAATACAGTTTTTTTCAATTGCTAAAACACTACACCCTATTGTCTGAACCAAATGCTCAGTTGCCTGAACCCACTGATTGAATTAATCACTCTTTTGGCAAAACCATAAGCACGTTTCACCTGTTTGTACACAACTTGCCAGCATATTTTCATTGTGATGCACCCGTGCTGCATAATGGTGAGCACAAGTGATAAAAGTCAAACACAATTAAAGCACAGGTGTCACCACTTGAACACAACAAATCAACCAAACATCAGTAGATTCACTTTGTCCACCATAATCTGAAGATTTAGAGAAGAGCACAGGTAAATAACTTTATTTGACATTATAGTACAGTATGTAAATGTTGACAACAATTACTGTATGACATACTATACAGCTGGTAGTAGACAGCAGTCCCGCCCATCTGTAAAACCCCACTGGACCTCTAGATTGAAAAACCGTCAATGCAAGTGAATGTGAGAAAAAATTATTTTAGCTCTATATACTGTACCACAGTATACTGTAAATAAATATGTTTCAGTACATCACTGTACCAATGTACTGTAGTATTGTAATGAAGGGATTGGTCTAACTGTTTGTAGGCCTAGTATTCCATGTATTTTTTTTGTAACTCCATGTTCTCTTTTTGTAGAATTAAAAGGTATGTTCTCCCCACACCAAGAGACCCTAATTATTGATATGGTCTGTGAGAACAATGCCATTAAACTGAGGGAAATTCAGCAGAAGCAATGTAAATTTTGAGGGTATCAACAGTGTCAGCCTCTCCACTGTTGATCGTGTCCTCAGAGTCAAAGAGCAAAGATTCCAGTATGAACAGGTTGGCATATATCCAGACACATTCAATGTTGATTACTCTAAGTAGTGATTTACTGTAGTGGCCAAAATAACTATATTTTTCCATATCACTTACAAAACTGTATCTATTTCTACAGAGGGTTTTTCAACTGGATGCAATGGAAAGACCCCATGAATACATCTACATGAATGAAACTGGGTTTAATCTCACCAAAAGGAGACTCCGTAATGTGATTGGCCATCGGGCCATTGTTGGTTTTCCTGGGCAGCGTGGTGGCAATGTCACATTATGATGTTTAAACTAGGGCCTTGAATGATTCATCCAATTCTCCATTTGATGCTCTAATAGGATGCAGTTGTGCTCCCCACTAGCTACCACCGCCATTGTCACTTCTCCTCAATGCCACCCATTCCAGAACCCATTCCCAAAGTCCTTCAGAACCCAATCCAGAACCTTTGCAGACCAATGTTACCCACCTGAGCCCCACTGAAAGATGAGTGTGAGTGCGATTCCTCAGAAAATAAACCCTCATTCACATGGAATCTCTTCATCTTCTGGTTCTGGAGGGTTTTACTGTCAATATTGTCCTGGGGTGTCCTTGGTTGGTGCAACACAATCCCGTCCTGCCTGGAGGACAGGAGAGGTGCTTAAATGGGGCAATGAATATTTTCCAAGTTGTTTCCCTACACTCCTGGAACTCTCCTTCAGGAGACATGGCCTGTACTAATTATCACTATTAAAAGCCCTTCTATGCACCAACCCGACAATATCCCGGGCTGCTATATGAAGTTTCTCGACGTCTTTTGCCCCAGGTTCCCATTTCTTTGTATCCTGGAAGTCCCTGTTACTTCTCTCCTGGTTCCTCTCCAGTTCTTCTGTAATATCAGAGGTCCGCCATTACCCATCGACCAGTCATGTTATTGTCGTCATTTAAAGCATTAACATACCTGTGTTCTCTACATCCTGTACTGGTCCTGTTTACATAATAAAACTGTCATCATTTCACTCACCTCTGTGCCCAAGGTTTCATTACAAACCATCACACTTAAAACATAATATATTTGGTGTGCCACAGTATTAGCATTTTTTGTTTGTAATTGTTGTAAAACAGACCACACAGACTACATACAGGAGCGTCAAACAAACATGGTACCCACAATGTTCGCTGTTTGAGGTAATATTTGTTTTATTTAGGAACATTGACGTTATGTTACTGTTCTATGTAAAGATAGGGTTAAGCAATTTAATGTTAGTTATTTGCACAACTTTATTTAACTCATATATTTAACATCCATCTAAATAAAGAGATGGAAAATCTCTTTGGCCTTTATTCTCTCACATGATGTGATTGCAAATGAGGGCCTACAACAGGATGTGGAAGAGGTCTCTGTTGAACCAAAGAGAAAAAGACAGTCAAACATTCCGCAAGGAAATCATGTCATTTTTGTGTTAATACTCCAACAACCAGTGCTTGAAATTAAAACATGCCATTATCTTAATAAATGTGTTTCGGCCACTTTGTCAGCAGATTGTCAAAATCTGTAGATCTGTAGTTGTGTTAGTTGTGTCTAATAATAATACATATGATTATTAATACATCATGGATTAATATATTACTGTACTTTATAAATATAATATTTTTCTGTTTATTTTGCAAGTGCTTGGCTTTAATTTTGCAATATGTATTTAAATTGATGCACTGTTTTAGTGTTTTAAGCACACCAGAACAAATGCTTTTAAAGGAATAGCCCATTTAAAATTGAAAATTTGCTGATAAATGACTCACCCAAGGACATCCAAGGTGTCAGTGTCACAGACCTGGTCTTTGTGGTGCCCTCCAATTCCCATCCCTGGAAAACTAAACACTACAACTCCCATAAGCCCCGTACCTGGGCCACTACACTATATATACTCACCCGTGTGACATGGACCTTTGCAAAGTCTTTCTGAGCATTTTTCCCTGTGTTGTTTATCCCGTGTATTACCTGGACCTACCGTTTGATTGTTGCCTGCCATTATTACCTTTGTCTGCCTAACATTTACGATTCTGGATTACCTTGTTTGTACCTGTTTGCCTGGTGTTGACCCATGCCTGTTTGACTACAATATTAAACTTGTTTGCACATGGATCCACAGTCTCTGAGCCCCGTGTTAAAGAAGACTTCACCATCTATGGATCCAGCAACGACGGCTTCCTGGCATGCAGAGCTAGCCAAGGTTTCCTGTTGTAATGCTTGTTGTTTGATCGAAATCCCCAGCCTCAGCAGGTTTCTTTTTCATTAAAAAGAGGGATGGTGGGTTGCATCCCTGTATTGATTATAGAGCATTGAATGATATAACAATAAGATATTGTTACCCCTTACCTTTAGTTCCTGCAGCCCTAGAGCAATTACGATCTGCCATGTTTTTTAACTAACTAATCTCAGGAGTGCATACAAACTCATTAGCATCAGGAATGGTGATGAGTGGAAGACTGCCTTCTCCAGGACCACGGGCCACTATGAATATCTGGTCATGCCCCCTGGGATAGCTAACATTCCATCCTGTTTCCAGGTGTTGTGGAAAAAATCTTATTCTGGAAAAAACTTTCTTTGTAATATTTTATTACTTGCAAGGGAGATCAGTGCTCAATTGATAAATGTAAAGATCTCAAAGAACAAAGGATAATCAAACTCTTATATATGGCCCCTGAGGGTGTTGTTCTCTATCATTGGTCCTAAGTTACTAAATATGCATCCTTTAGTTTACCAATCAATACTCATAAACTCATTTTTATTACCTTATATAGAATATTTTAAACATTTCTTCTGGTCCACCTACTCTTAACTCCTCCCATGTAACTTCTCTCTCTCTCTCCCACTCCCATCTCAGTTCTTTCACCTCTGTCTTTTGTCTTTATTATTAATAAAGAAAGAAGAAATAACATGTTTGTCCAGATAGAAATATATGCATTTTTATAAGAAATAAAATTTCCTCCCCACAGGCTTATGTTAATGATGCATTCCGGGACATGATCAACCAATGGGTCATAGTATACATTGATGACATTCTGCTTTTATAAATAAAAGGAGAATAGCATTTAGTACATATAAAAGGAGAATAGTATTATAAGAAGAGAATAGCATTTAGTACATTTTAATACTTTTGTTCTGGGTATAATTCAAGATGATGTCTGCCTGATTTGCTTAACTAATACATTTATTATTGCAATGATGTACTTTCTTACTCTCTTTTTTCTGTTTTGTTTTGCTCAAACAAAATGGATTAGTCTAATTACACACAGCTAGGTAATGGGGTCTACTTGTCCCTTCATCTGAGTGACAAACAGCCATGGTATGTTAAAATAAATAAAATAAATATAAATATATATGTTGTTATATGTTTATGTTCTCTTTGAGTGTTATTCATTATGACAGTGAATGTATGGCTCAGGTGTATGCACAGCATTCAATAATAATAAACTTTTGGCCCAATAATGCTGTCGTGCTAATATTAATCCTTGACTTATGGCTTGAATGTGGCTGACATAACGAACAGGGCAGATGCGCACCGTCAGTTTGTGTCAGTAAATTGTTCCGCATGTGTTCAGAAACCAGGCAACGACTTCATATAATTATTACTTCGTGTGGCAGTGAAGGCAGCCAATCAGCGTGAAGCTATCAGCACCAGCAGCTATTTGCAGGGTAAAATAGTGTTTTAAAATACAAAACAGTTTTATTACAAGCAAGGCAGACAAATGAGAAAGACCGAACAATACACTCCATGACAGAACACGACCAAATGAACATTTACAAAAGACAGGTGAGCGCAATTAACAGAACAAACCAAAACCTTACAAATAGCAGGGGTGCATAAAACAAGACCAAACCAAGTGTTACAGTCATTATAAAACAGTATTCAATAATAACATTGCATGCAAATAATAATTTAAATAAAAATTATTAAATAGATGCCACCTTTTCTGGACAATATAAACCTTCCCTACATGTACCGTGAATATAAAAATGGAAAATAATGGAAAATAAATGCCTTTCTGATATGCTATGACATCATAAATGAAAATGGAGAAAAAAGCTCAGCTAAAAGATTATTTTGAACCACCATCTACGCCACTTAGTGGTTGTCTTTTGTCTTGGACTTCGTGTAGTTAGTCTCTGCCAATTAGATGAGCTATACTCTGTATATCGTATATTTAATTGACCACAAAAACGGTACCATTTAAAGAAATGCATCAGGACATGACAAAAAAATCCACTTGGGGACGCAAAATCATCTATCGGCAGAAATACCTACCTCCTCTGCATTAAACAGTCTGCAAGATAGAAATATTTGCAATGAATGAATGTACTGAAAGAATAAATTAAATATTTAAACAGAACATTAATATACTTGTGGCTCCACCTGTGATTGGAGGGTTGACGGAAAAAAGGAAAGGATACCGAAAGAAACTCCGGGTTTAATGAAGAAAACATGCTCCCGACCAGGTTATGTTCACAGAGTAAGTTACCACAGTAACTGACTCGGAGTATAACTTACTTTCAGAAACTGGCTTGACTTACCCTGCATTCTTGGGTTTGAGTTATCTCTGTTTTTGAAACCGAGCTTCTGAAATTTAGAGTTTCCCATAATTCAGGGTTAACATACTCAGACTTTTCACTTAACCACCTTTCTGAAGCGGGCCCCTTAATCCCCTGCCTGTTTAACATTTTGATTCTTGTTGTAACGAACGGTGAGTCAGACACATTAGAATCCATGTGCTGGTTCTCTTTATTAGCAGACATAGTTGAAACAGGCAGGATCAACAACACCGGCAGACAAAGGAGGCAAAATCAAACTCACAGCAAGGGTCGGGGCAGGTAGCAACTCATTCAATAGCAATATCCAGTATGGAAGCACTTTTCCCTTGCCCTTAATAATCATCTTTATCACTTTGGGACCCACTTCCTTGTCAGCCAAACACACGTCTTTATAATGGAAGGTGAAATCCAACACAGATGGTTGGATATATAGTATGTATTACCAGTTTAATTCAATTTTGTTTATGTAAGGCTTTTCACAATGTTACGCTGCTTCAAAGCAGCTTTACACATAATACGGAGATATGTAAAAATTATACATTTGTATCACTTGGGGGCAGTTGTGGTCTACTGGTTAAGGAGTCGGGCTCCTTAGGTAGAATCAGTAGGTTGCTGGTTCGATTCCAGCGTTGGCAGGTAGCAACTGAAGTGCCCTTGAGCAAGGCACCTAACCCCTGATTGCTGGTTCGATTCCAGCGCTGGCAGGTAGCAACTGAAGTGCCCTTGAGCAAGGCACCTAACCCCTGATTGCTCCCCGGGCGCTGCAGGGATAGCTGCCCACTGCTCCGGGTGTGTGTGTGTTCACGACTTGCAGTGTGTGTTCACCCCTCAAGATGGATGGGTTAAATGCAGAGGTCACATTTCGGTTATGGGCAACTGTAACTGACAAACACGTCACTTTATTATACACTGGCAGGCATTGCAGGTGGACAGTAAGAATAAAGTCAGACAACAAAGATAATCCAACAACGAAGCACAGGTCAAAAGGCAGGTGGCAAACAATCAAATAACAGGAACAAACACAGGTAGGTGAGGTAAGTGAAAATGGAAAGTGAACAGGTAAGTGAAAATGGAAAAATCTGTGAAAATGCTCAGAATTGATCGCCTAAGCAAATCAAGACTTCGCAAAGTTTAATGGAAAGCAGTGAGTATTTAGCATCCTTGATTACAGATAGTAGATAGCTGAGAGGGGTGTGGCCCAGGTATGAGGTATTTGTTTCATTTCCAATTTGCAGCCCACAAAGCTATCACTTGATTTACCTGGACTAACTGTAATGTTAGTCCCCCTGCATGTTTGAGATAATCATGGCCAAGAACCTGTGCATTTGGATTACTCTGTTCAAGTGAAAACCCATGATCATTCACATCTGTGAGACTTCATGCAAAAGTGGACAGTGTTGGCTGCAACAAATATCTTTTATGATGAATGAAAACAAGGAGTCAGAAATGCAATAAAAATGTGGAGTTTTTCCTGGCAGAAGTCAGCTTCACATTCCAAGGAGTTTATAGGCCAACCTGCCTTTTACATTCATAAGAACAGTTCCCTTTCAGGAACTCAAGCTGCGTCGAAATGCTATGGGAACGTTACCAGCATTTATGCACCCTGAATAGGTGTGTTAAATCACTGATTACGAGGTGTGACATCACAGATGGGGTGACATAATGACCAGGAAGCTATAAAGGCACATGCGTTGTGCTGCTTGGGTTAGCTTTCAATGTCAATGTCGAATTGTCTGTCAATTGTTTGTTTTTCTATGTATTTTAACCAGCGAGGGAAAGCATTTAAGTTAAAATGCCACTGGCTAATGGCAAGACAAAGAGTATTTTAGAAAGTGTGTTCCTCTCTGCCTGCATTTCATTACGGATGGGGATACACGCTCTAAATTTAGTTTGCGTAGGAGCGGAGCTCTTGAGGGGGCTGGCTGTCTGCACTGTGAGCGTCTCCCCCCTGTGCCGTGACATCAGAGCATTCGTGTTTGAGACCAGTCTCTGACAATCAAAGCATGCTCCCTCCAGAAGGGGCTCTTTTTGAAGAGGGAGCCCTCGTTAATGTCCCTTGCTGTGTTGTTCCTGCTTCAGCCGAGGTGGAATGATGGCTGCATTTGTGGGACTTGCAAATGGACTTGCTTGAGAGAATTGAGACGGCTGTCCTTATCTCATTCTTCTCCCACCAGGTCCTCCTTTTTATTGGGTATGGAAGCATGCTCTGCGGTTTCATCCTCCCAGGAAAAGGGATTAACTCCTCTCCTTTTTTCAACAGAGGAGTTGGACATTAAAAGCATTCAGCGGCAAGTTGTGTCTTTTATATTGTGTCTCTAATTCCTGGAATAGGCCATATTCTTTTTGCCTTTCTACAACTGCTTCACCATGAGTGACAGGCCTTACTTGACTCTTGATACTGCAGAGAGGATTGAATCTATATGAGCGGGAGACAGCTGTGCCGCATTGTTGTGGAATCCCACATGACGCCGAGACAGGTAGTTCTCTGAACTGGAGAAAGCACACTCTTCTCAGGATTTAATCTAAACCTCAGCTCTTTCATGTGGGCAAGAACGACATCTAGATGTTGAACTGCCAGATGTTGGGAGGGAGATAGAATCAACCAATCGTCTATATAATTTAGTGTGCAGATGTCCTGGAGCTTTGAAAGAAGCTGTGTTTCGATGCATTCTCATAGTGTTTCGACAGGCCTCTCCCTGTATCCCTAGACACAAACACACAAGGCCCGGCTTGCAAAGGCCACATGTTTGTACTCAAAGCATAGTGATAACAGGTTTTAGAGCATATCAGTGGTTTTGGACAACACATTACCTTTAGTTACAGTGTAGGAACTCAGAAAGAGGCAGCTGTCTGGCACTAATTAAAAAACGGTTGGACAAATACATGTCCCACAAAATCCTTAATTCTTAAAATTAATCACACAAGGTTAACTGCTGATTTAATTATAATCACACAAGGCTAAAAACTATTTTATTCTTAATGTTAATGCGTATTAAAAACATGCTATCAAAAAGGAAAAGGTCATGCTTAACATAAGTGAATTAAGCTAAACGTAAATGCTGATTCATTAACATATGGAAAAGATATTTAAAGGATATGATTGACACAAGATGGAGCAGGAGGAGCCACCCCCCTCAGTGTGCTGTATTGGAATCAAACATACTGACTTTTGTGCTAACACAATGCTGTACCAACTGAGCTACAGATACAGATCTCTTAACTTTCTTCCTTTAGCTGGGTTTTGGTCTGCTTTGAGTGGGAAAAAATGATTATAAGACCCCCAAAAGACTTTAAAAGACAGTTAAATCTCCTGGCCTCTTTGCCTGTCCCAACAAGATTGGATGGATGTCCAATTGAGAATTTACATAGTCTATTCTCACTTATAAATGTATTTATTTGTTAAATTAATTTATGCAATTGTAATTTATGCTTTGTACATCTCGCCTCCAATTTTAGTCTGTGGAGGTTCCAGGAGAATTTCCCCACTGTGATTTGGTCACTGATGATGTTGGTGTTTTGCTAGTTTGCTAATTGTAATGCATAATGTAAATGATGTGTATCATGTGTGTAGGGTTCAAGTATCAAAAATAGTTTTAATTTATTTTGCTGTCTTTTGACCATATTTAGAAGGAGCAGTACATCCAGCACCATGGTGCCACTTAAGACACAGACTACATAGACAAGAGGGACTTGTGAGCAGACTTATGCAGACAGTGTAAACATCACAAAAAATAGGGAAACCATTTTTTGCACTTGTCTCACAAGAACGAGACAAGTGCAAAACTGCCTGTGTTAAACAACCAGTAACACTGCACCAGAAGAGAAACGCTATAGTACAGTACAGATAAGCACAGACTATAGACTGAAAGGAAAACACGTGGCCTATTCTGCTGAGTCTGTATGCATTGGATTACTGGGTGCCTTTTAGCTCATCTCCCAAGCTCCAACTGCGTTTCTTTATCTAATCCTTATTTCTCCTTAGCTGAGTTTCACTGTCTCCTGTAGAAGAAACATGTCCATTGCAGCCATGAATCAGAAGGTTGTACTGATCACTGGTTGCTCCTCTGGCATTGGATTGGCACTTGCTGTTCGTATTGCTAAAGACGAGAAGAAGAGGTTTATGGGTAAGGACAGTAAATAGAGATAAAGTACATAAAAAAAATAGGGCAATAATGAACCAGAATGAACTGAGGAGTTATTACACAAAAAAAAAATTGATTTCTGCTAATTTGATGCTTTCGTTTTAGAATTTCTCCTTGTATATTGCCTGAAATTACTTTGTCTAATTAGTACAAAAATTAGCAGACTGGTACAGATAAAATTTATGTTATGGCATGCAGTGTATGCTACTATGAGAAACCTGGCTAAAGGAGTGGCTCTTGTGGAGGCAGCAGGTCGTGCGTTGGGCCGCACATTGGAAATCAAGCAGCTCGATGTGTGTGATGAGGCGTCTGTCAAAGCCTGTGTGGACAGTCTACCCATGCGCAGGATCGACATTCTCAGTGAGTACTGTGCTTCTTTCACATGCTTTTCTTGTTTTTCTTACATTAAAACACTAACGCCCTATTGTATACCAGTGCACTAAAAACTAAAATCTCAATATGTAATAACACATTTAATAAACTGTCTTACTGATAAAAAAAAAAGTGTTCCTGTAGCTTAACTGGTAGATCATTGTGTTGGCAGGGCAAAGGTGGGTGTGGGTTTAATCCCAAAGAATACAAGTATTGATAAAAAAGTAACCAGCAAGTCTGGTTACTTTTGCAAGAAAGACCTGTTGATGTTTTAATAATAACCCTTTTGTTATTCCTGTTTCTGTACACCCCATGTTGTATTCTGTGAAATATTGTCTAATGATCAGCAGATTAAATATTTACATAAGTGTACATGTGTACCATATATGGTAGGCACTGAATGTATATTATATAAGAAGTGCACTAAAGTACACTTGATTTAAAGGGGACCTAGAGTCAAAATCAGGTTTTTTCTAGTCTTGTTATATGGCAGTATACCCACCTTAAAGAACACAGGAAAAGTTCCAGACATTTTGAACCACTCTATAGTATATAAATTTATGTTTTAAAAATGAGTACCTGAAAATGCTGGAATGCTGGGGCTTATTACGTCATGAGCCTCTCACTCACCCCCTCCTCACGAAAATTAAACATAAGACGAAAACATAGTTTGCATAGTTCCAACCACCCAAACAGCCCTGCCCCCACTTATGTTATTGCAGCAGTGATGTTGTGAAGTTCAAGACAAAATGGCGACTCGCGTTCATAGGTGTGCTGCTCTCCCCGGCTGTATAAGCGGTGTTCAAGCCTTTATCACCTCCCACCAAAAGAAATGGTGGAAAATGGTACGGTTTATTTTTAACCGGATCCCACAACATTTAGCCGTGGATTGTTACTTTGCTCTGCTCGTTTTACATCGGACACAAACTCATTTCACAAACTTGCCGGCGTCTCTCAGTGTTTGATGCGACCACATCAAGCTCAACAATCATTACAAGCTGTAAGTATGACATTGTTAGATTGAGTTTTTTTATTGTAAAAATTAGAACACATTCGTTTTCATGTGTGTACGGCTAGCTTTGGCAATGTAAACAAACGTTAGCAACATCCATAGATTTAGTGTCTTAGCAAAAATAACAATATGAAAACACAAGAGTAAATTTCTCAGTTTTATTTCAGAGTGTTGATACATCCCACTTTCTTCCCCAGGATACAATAGAGGCTGTCGGACGGATCTTCAAGACACCCAGTCTAGGGGAACAACCCTTTTGGACCACAGTACCGAAACGGTGTTAATTCAGTGTCCCACTTTTTTTGCATGAAAATAGCCTTGTGATTGTAATTGAGTATAATGGGTCACCTTGGCTCTACCTGTCCCCTCCTGATTGACAAACGACCATGGTATTTGTTAAAATAAATAATAAATATAAAGATATATATGTTGTTATATGTTATGTTTTTAGTGTTATTCATTATGGATGTATGGCTCAGGAATGCACAGCATTCAATAATGAAAAATTTTTGACCCAATCATGCTGTCATGCTCATATTAATTCTTGATTTTACACTGTGGTTCAAATCTATTTGACAGTTCTGTTTTAGTTTTGAATATTTTTTTCTATGTCACCTCACAGATCAAGAAAATATTTTAGTTAATATTTTTATGAGAAAATCAATAGCGTAAACAAATGTATTGTTTTCGTTGGATTCATGGTAATAGTGTGAACTGTATGTAAGCCAGATCGTGTTACTTAAGTAAAGTTTACTGTGAAATCCGAATGCGGACAATTTTGAGATCGAATATCAGCAGCGAATAATAAACCCGTGACCAACTTTACTGCGGTGAGAAACATTTAAATCCAGCTGTCGGTCCATGTGTTCTTGCCAGTAAATTGTTCCGCATGTGTTCAGAAGCCAGGGGCACATGATTATTCGCATAATTATTATTTCGTGTGGCAGCGAAGGCAGCCAATCAGCGAAAAGTCCCCCCCCCAGCGGCGCAGAATGCACATATTCACGCATTAAATATACCCACCCTAAAATCGTTATTTTAAAAGACGTTTTTAGGTAGCTTCTGAGGCATTACAGATTTAACCAAAGTCTATTTTTTCTATGTCACCTCGCAGAACAAGAATCTATACTCCGTTCAACCACTCTTGGTCACCTTTAAATTAAAGTACACAAATTAAAGTTTACTATTGTTGTTACTATTCTACTATTCTTTGTGTTTTTCTCAGTAAGTAATGCAGGAATGGGATTGATCGGCCCCATTGAATGTCAATCTATTGATGAGATGAAAACCATCATGGACACCAACTTCTTTGGGCTTGTACGACTCCTAAAAGAGGTTCTGCCAGATATGAAGAAAAGAAAAAGTGGCCACATAGTAGTCATCAGTAGTGTGATGGGAATTCAGGGTGAGACAAACCAGAGATAACAGTAGCCAAGAGTAATTCATTCAAGCTTAGTTTTTATGATTCTGTGTTAATGATTATATTTGTACTTATTTAATCTGTGTGTGAAAAATCCAGATATGGATTTGATAATGCATTGTACCTGTATTTTCATGGAACAGCACTAACTCATCCATTTTACCATTTTTACATAGGGATATTGTTTAATGATGTTTATGCCGCATCCAAGTTTGCTGT
Source organism: Yasuhikotakia modesta (assembly GCA_036877545.1). NCBI lineage: Eukaryota > Metazoa > Chordata > Actinopteri > Cypriniformes > Botiidae > Yasuhikotakia > Yasuhikotakia modesta. The sequence continues at coordinate 9,348 of JBAJNP010006153.1, read as the reverse complement.
TGAAGGGTTCTGTGAAAGTCTGGCAGTTCAGGCTCTAAGATTCAATCTAAAGTAAGTGTAAGTAAGCATCTAGTTTCCTTAAGGAAATGGGGGTTACATATGTAACCTGAGACATTTGCGTCAAAACAGTTTGGAAGCGAGAATTCCAACTCGGCCAACTAACTCAGAGTTGTTGTTGGATTATCAACAATAACTACTTCCAGAACAGCCAGAATCCTTGGAGTTATTGTCGAGGATCAGTTAAATTTTACAGACCACAGAGCTTCAACAACCAGATGCTGCAGATTTAAATTAAGTTCAAGACATTGATAGTAGCCTTTAAAACAACCTCTGCACCAAGTTACTTCAACTCATATAAACAGGCCATTATTTTTATCATGTCTTCCCCTGGGATCAAACCCACAACATTTACGACATTAACGCAATGCTCTACCAATTGAGCTAACAGGAAGGCTATGACCTTCTGTAGCAATCAGAACAGCTGAAACAGAACACCTAAAACAGCTGAATTTTCCGACAGCACCTGTCCAATTAATAACACTTCCCACTAACACCTCTTTCTTTCTCTTTTCTAAATAACTTACTTTTCTCTCTCTTTTTTCTTAAAAATGCACTTGTAAATTACACTACGGCATAGGCTAGGGTGACTGGCATGACACTTCCACACTGTTTTTCCATGCCTTTTTAGTTGTTTCTACTGTTTCTGTTGTTCTTTCATTTGTAAGTCACTTTGGATAAAAGCATCTGTTAAATGTAAATGCCTTCTGTCATGCACACTTTTGATTTTCTCAATACAGAAATGTTCATGGTGTTACAGCTCATATTGGTTTAAACATGAATCTAGTGGAAATTAACCTGATAATATTTTATTTTAAATAATAAATCGTAGCAGTGATGCTTTTATTTTTTTAATCTTAATTTCTGCAGTATAAGCCTCATTGAACCAGGACCAGTAATCACAGAGTTTGAGAGTAAAGTGTATGAAGAAGGTTTGAGGATTGACCTCTCCAGAGCTGATAAAGTGACTGCAGATATGTTCACCAACATATACTTGAAGAATTACAGCCAGATATTTCAGACTCTTGGACAAACACCAGAGGATATTGCAGAGGTACTTTGATGACATATTAAAACATTCATCAATTATTGACATGTGGCACTCATTTTACCAAAATACCTTGGCATTGTCAATAACAATCTATAAACTTTTTTGTCTTCACTAACCAGCACACACACAAAATTATTACTATGGAGAATCCACCCTTTCGCCATCAGACTAACACTTTGTACACACCCATAACCACCCTGAAATATGCTGATCCAAATGGCGACCTTCCCATTGAAACCTTTTACAAGATGGTGTTTGAACATGACAAGGTTTTCAATGCCAGTCTCAATTTCCTCAAGCTTCTGCGCTGGAGAAGCCGCAAGAGCTTCACTATAGATAAAGACAAGAATGCCTCCTAAACAATAGTCTAGAAACTATGAAGACCAAGAGAACTTGAAACCTGTTTTCCCTTCTATTTTAAATCACTTAGAGCTTTGCTAATTATTTACAATAATGCAGCGTGCAGTCTGTGCTTCCTTTTTTCATTTTTTTGGTAATTTTAGACTTTTGAGGGCACATGAGAATTAAATCAAAATAAATGAAACACAAACAAGATTTAATTTGATTGTTTATTTTTTGGGGGGAACAAACAGTAGTAGCCTTAAGCAATGGCTAAATACATATTTAGATGTTGCTTAACCTTATTATAATAGGTGCATTTTTTACAAAGGTGAAGCACTTTGTGGGTTGGGTGGATGACCTTAGGTTGGGGATCCCTACAGATATATGTATAGGTATTTGTGACTCATAATTTATATTTACATAATGCAAAAAACAAAATGTAATTCAATACAATAAAATCAGAGACCACTTTGTTAAATCTGCAATCATTATGGGCGACAGAAAATTAACAGTGCCAACAAAACTTGATTGTTGGATTGCTCTTTTAGATTTACAAAGTATCATGGCCACACATACACATTTTCTGAAGGGTATGCAAGAATAGTGTTGCCCAACAACTGCTCACAGTGTGAAATGAATCTCAAAATCTAAAACCTATATAGATCCTGGATAAACAAAGAATGTGCCAAAAAGTCAGAATTTGTGTGCAACAAAAAAACCTGATCCAGAAACCAGGCAAGAGTCTGTGGGCAGGCGGCTAACAATCAACACAATAAACAGTCCAAAGTACCAAAAAATCGCCGCAGAGGTTGCACATGACAAGATGGGCGCCACCACAGAGGTCGCGCATGACAAGATGGCTGCCAAGCCCGAGTCAGCACCCGTCATGGCCGCCCATCCTGAGTCAGCACCCGTCATGGCTGCCCATCCTGAGTCAGCACCCGTCAAGGCCACCCATCCTGAGTCAGCACCCGTCATGGCCGCCCATCCTGAGTCTCCTGTCGCTCCAGCGTCCAGTCCAAGCGCAGCTGTTCCCCCTGAGTCTAGTCCAGCTCACGCTTCCACTGAGTCCAGCCCAGCTCTCTCTCTACCTGAGTCCAGCCCAGCTTTTGCTCTCCCTGAGCCCAGTCCAGCCACAGCCGCTGCTGCACTGCCCGGTCCAGCCACAACCGCTGCTCCACTGCCCAGTCCAGCCACTGCACCACTTCTTAGTCAGACAGCATTAGTTTCCGTTCAGGACTGTGTAACAGATACTCTGTTGGGAGTAGCCCTAGGGGTCATATGGGCTGCGTACACCACTTCTGAACCTCTGAGGGCAGCATCCCCTGAGGTGTTGGCCCAAGCCATAGATGGTTGCAACATGTTGTCTCCTGTGCCGCCCTGGCGGGCTCTCAAGTCTCCTGTGCTGCCCTGGCAGGCTCTCAAGGCCTCTCAACTCCTCTTAGGTTTCTTTCTGGTCACTCTAGTCTGTCTAGTCACTTTAGCCTCTAAAATCTTTAGACTCCCTGCTCTCTCAAGGCTCTCACGTCAAGGGCTTTCTAGCCTCTCTGGGCTCTCTCGCCTCTCCAACCTGTCCAGGCTCTCCAGCCTTTCAAGGCCCTCTAGGCTCTCCAGCCTTTCAAGGCTCTCTAGCCTCTTCAGCCTCTCTAGCCTCTTAAGGCTCAAAAAGCTCTCTAGCCTCTCAAGGCTCTCTAGCCTCTCAAGGTTCTCTAACCTCTCTAGGCTCTCAGGTCTTTCCAGTCGCCTGTCTCGCCCCTGGTGGTCTCTCCTGTCGCCTGCTCCACCCTGGTGGTCTCCGCTGTCGCCTGCTCCGTCCTGGTGGTCTCCGCTGTCGCCTGCTCCGTCCTGGCAGACATCCTTCTCCCCCCGTGCAGAAAGGTGATGAAGTGAAAACTGAGTATGTTAACCCTGAATTATGGGAAACTGGAGTTTTCGGTTTTAGAATCGGTGATAATTCAAACCCGAGAACACAGAGTAAGTCAAGCCAGTTTTAACCTATACTCTGAATCAGTTACCATGGTAACTTCCTCTCTGAACATAACCAGGTCGGGAGCAGGTTTTCTTTATTAAACTCGGAGTGTCTTTCAGTCTCCTCCCCTCTTTTCGTAGAGAATCTTGTAGACGAGGAGGCTGCATTAATTCGCAGAGACTTACATTTACGCCAATAGACGTTTTTGCATCCCTGAGTGGATTTTTTTGTCATATCCTGATGCTTTTTTTATTTGAGCTGTACAGTTTTTCTAGAGAGTAAATTAAATATATGGATTATACCTCGCCTTGTTGGCAGAGACTAATTACACGATTCCAAGACAAATACAACCACTAAACAACTACTCTAATGTCATAGATGGTAAGGTATGTATCGCAGGCATTCTTGACGTGGTTGATCAGAGTTCAACTCTTTACTTTGTGGAGCTTTTTCCTTCCATTTTCAAATGTCATATCATACCGGAAAGGCATTTATTTTCAATGAAAATTAAGGTCATAATTGAAAGAAAGTATCAGGTGTGGTTAGGGTAGGTGTAGGAAAGGTTTATATTTTCCGGAAAAGGTGGCATTTTAACTTTGACTGATAAAAACCCCTCAAACTGTTGGAGTTTTTCTGCACAAGAAGAACATGCTTATGTGAGTCATACATAAGCCCTGCCAATAAAAGCTTTCAGAGGACCTACGATCAAGAAATGTTGATTTACATAAAGCTAACAAGGGTTACAAAGGCATGAGAAGTTATTCAAAGGCATGAGAAATTCACCAGTGTACAGTTAGGCAAACAATCTACAAATTAAGACACTTTTGCTACTCAAATAGACTGTTGCTACTCTTTTTTAAGATAAAAATGCACATACTATTATAGACCTACCCAAAATTTACCTCCCTACACTGCTTTGTCTCAATATGAAAAAGTCGTGGCTTAAGCCAGGCCGGCAAACCATAACATTTAACAATATTGTGTCCGCATCACAGATGATTTGCACGTTAATTAAATGATATTGCTTTTGAAGCTCATTCTCAGACTGTGCTTTTATCACAACGTGTGCAATCAATCACTCATTTATTACATTTATGAATGTTATATACATTTATGTTTTTATCCGGCCCTAGTCAACAACAGCATAGGGAAATCTTGTATAGTAAGGGGTCATTCGAATCAAACCTTCCAATACAGTTGGCATAAATGCGCTGAAGCTTGGCTCGGATATGCTGGAACGATCCACCAGTTCACGCTGGAACTTCCAGTCCCAAAAAACTGTTGTGGGCAACACCTGCAAATGTACAGGTTAGGGTCTGTTCCGATTGGTGATTGGAGACCAGATTGGAGACCAGAATGGACAAAGAGAGTAGTTCGAGAAAAGGGTATGCGGCTACTCGCCCTAAGCCTAAACATTGCAATTTTATCTGCTTTCAGCTTCCTCTCAAAGCAGTGACCTTGGCCAAGGCCACTGCTGGAAAAACAACTCCCCCGGCAGATCACGGCAGTGAGGCGCTCTTGCATTCCTCGCCCCCACCTTACCGCCAGCCTGACAGAAGGGTCTGTGTGTCCAGCGCTGTATTATAGCTGCAGGACCAGATGGCTGCTCGCCTACGCTGGATTACACCAACCCCAAAGACTTTTACCTTGTCCTACATGTTGTAAAAGTGTCCTAAATATGTGCTTCTGTTGCTTCTTGTGTTCTTTTTCCGGTTCCCACACTGTGCTTCCCTAGGAGCATGGTCTGGGCGTTGTCTTTTTTTACTCGCCGCACCTTTCCTCATGTGATGCTGTATTTCTTTATATCCCTGGCTTCCTGTCTCTGTTGCCTCTTGTTGAACCATGTATGTTTGTATCTATATGTATGGATGGGTTGACCGTTAATTTCACTGGTACTTGTGGCTATGTGACAATAAATGCTTGATTGATTGATTGATTGATTGATTCAAAGTACACCGATATCTCCGTCAAGATCCTTGAATCTTGCCATCAAGACTCAAAATCCATTACTCATCTGCATAAATCAATCTACCTGTTAACCAGCTATCATGTCAATAAACATTCCATCTTCATCTGTGTGTCCATGTATTGTTACACATACATACACATTTCCTTACATACACATTACTATTTTGACAAAATGGTGCCCTCTTCCCTGCAGAAGTATGAGTGTGATTTAGTTGACGCTGAAGTAAGAGATAAATAATGAGATAAGTAATGTCATCAAGTATGAGGTGATGATAATAATGGTATAATAGAATAAAGTTACTGATTGCAGGTGTAACAACAATCTGCTGTTTTATATATGGGAATTTAAATGGCAACCAAGCAGATAAATCACATAATTCTTAGTGCTTTTGAGTGGCCAAGGCTATGGCCGTAGACGTTCTAATGCATAGGTTGAGCAACTGATGATATCAGAGAAGAGACAATTCTTGGGAGGAACTGGAGCTTGTGACTGTCTGTCAAATGCTGGATTTTAAAGCAGGCTTAATCTAAAGCTCAACCAGGATTTAAATCCTGGGAGAAAATCCAAAACAGAGAATTATTAGCATATTGTAAGCTGTTCATAACATTATGAGCATAAATCATCTTTTTTAGGTAAAGATGGAATAGCAAAAAATCAGATGAAGTATGAAAATGCATACACTACTAAATGAAATGCAGTCATGTAGCATACACTACTAAAAGTGCCATCTACATAAATGCGCCAACGTCCCAACCAATAGGTGGAGGTGTATGCAACATAAGCTAGTTTGCCAACCGCCATTACACAGGAAGAAGGAGGGCCATCAGAAAGTGTTGTATTGTGGATTTTATCTCGTTGATACCGAATTAAGAGTTTTAGATGCTACAATATATCCGCATGTGTTCAGGCAGAATGAATGCGTACGGCGCTTTTTAGTTTATCTAGATAGTGCGTTTAGATTGAAAATGATTAGTCGACGTTAAGTCATGTTTATAAACACGAACGGGAATAACCGCAGCATCGATGTGTGGATGTTGAAACTCTGCGTGATCTAATCAATCAACCAACTAACCGAAAGGTACAGACAACTTTTATCCTCATTCATTTTGTCTAAAACATACATTTCTAATACACTCTGTGTATTAGGAAAAAAAAAAGAATAACCTCTAGTAGTGTTTTAAAGAAAGCCACGCCATCTGAAGCGCCACACAAAACAGTCGCTGTTGTTATTTTATTATTATTAATTAAAACTCTGAAGCGTCTCGCAATATCTTTCATGGCTTCATCTTCGGGGAACGACGATGATCTTACGATCCCGAGAGCGGCGATAAATAAAATGATTAAAGAAACACTTCCCAATGTGCGTGTAGCGAACGAGGCCAGAGAGCTGGTGGTGAACTGCTGCACAGAGTTCATTCACCTCATCTCATCAGAGGCCAACGAGATCTGCAATAAATCCGAGAAGAAGACCATATCTCCAGAGCACGTTATAAATGGTGAGCATAAGCTGATGCTGCGTTTTGATCAAGGGCACTGTGGTATGTTTTCTGGATATAACCCATATTTTAGATACTGGCATTATTTATATGCCATGTTAATTCAGCATGTATTGTATTTGCATTAGAGATCTGGCAACAGTGGTTGTTTTACAGTTAAATTACATTAAGATTGATTTCTGCATCATCTTCGACAGTTGTATAAGTAATAGTGAATTCAATTTTTTTTAGCTCTTGAAAGTCTAGGTTTCGGGTCTTATATCACAGAGGTAAAAGATGTTCTGCAGGAGTGCAAAACCGTAGCACTCAAAAGGAGGAAGGCCAGTTCTAGGCTAGAGAACCTCGGCATTCCTGAGGAGGAACTTCTCCGTCAGCAACAGGAGTTATTTGCCAAGGTAAAGATCCTAAAAGCTTTAGCTTGATCTTGACACTTGGAGCAGAACACCCTATGCATGTGTTTGAAGGAAGATGTTAAAAGCTCTTGTGTAACAGGCACGGCAGCAACAGGCTGAATTAGCACAGCAGGAGTGGTTACAGATGCAACAGGCTGCCCAGCAGGCACAGTTAGCTGCAACTTCAGCCAGTTCCACTCAGCAGGCTGGATCTTCCCAGGATGAAGATGATGATGATGAAGAGGATGACATGTGAATCCTTGATGTCTTTCACTGATGCATGCAGATAGATTGATATACTTAAACACTCACCCTCGCTCACACTCTCTGTCCTCTGTCCTTAAAGCTAAGCAGTGGGGGACCATTACAGTGTTGTCTACCATATAAACTTTTTTCCACTTTCAGTGGTGTGAATTCATACTGATTCAGAAACAGTCATGGTTGCTTTCCTGTGGTTTGTTGCTATGTTTGCTGTTCTCCAAACTAGAATTAATCCTTGAAAATCAATTTTTGTTTATTCCTTAAGTTTCTTCATTGTATGTATGTGATGGAGATTGTTGAGGAGTTGATATTTAATTGCATATTTAGCTTAAGGAAACACATCTTTGGAACATGATTTTTGTTTCAGTTTCATTTCAGTTCATCCCAGCTTCTGTAATTGCCTTTGTTTAGTTGAGTGAGATAAAAGATTTAATTTGTAAGGTAGAATGTTGCTTGGTTCATTTCAGTTAAGTTAGGTAGCTTAAAATTGAGTGATTCAGTTAAGCAAAAATAGCTTTTTACCTGCCCTGTATTCAGAACAGTATTCCAAGGAAATTATTTACATTTTAAGTGTAATATGTCACTCATAGTACCAAAGATAGAAGAAACTATAAAACTAGATAGGTTTTAAAAATCTATTTATGGACATTGCTGTTTGTATGACATCAGTGCTTCTGTGAAACCCATGCTTAAAACTGTAGACCTTTTGATGGCAACTCACACTTTGTACAATGTTTTGATAGCAGATTTTTGGGGTTTTATGGGTAAGGTTTTCAGATCTTTATTCACATGCCTTTGCAAAAGTTGTAAGCTGTATTCTCTAAGCAATAAAGTCAAACTATTTTATTAACAGCTTTATTTTTAGCTTAATATATTTTGATTTTCATGACATTTAAATTCTTAATGTATGTGTCTATAATAGTATTTACTTGATTTAAAAAGGGATTAAATAAACCACCATGAAAAATAAAGTCAACACAATGGTGATTAATGGTCTTAATGTTAAAACTGTCTTGCCCTTTATCTTTTGTAATCCTGCCTTATATGTTTCTATTCTTGTTCAGCGTCAATTTTAGAAAAAATTGAAAAAGAGAAATGGAGTATACTGACTAATAAGTGTGGTGGTGTAGCAAGGTGCATCTCAGCATCCAACAGCTGGCAGTTCTGCAACTGAGAAAAAGGTTTTTAAGTCCTGTTACGGTAAAGATGTGATTTATTAGTATGCATTAGGTTCGCTGACGTTTACTTAGTAAAAGCTGAACTATATGCTAAAGGTTTGTATACTTTTTATTATTTTAGGTGACGCTATCGCAGGTCACTAAGCAACTTCAGTATTTTATTTTAAATATTCATAAGCATGCCTTACTCATAATCGAAATCGCCTCGTGTACGTGTATTGCATGGATGGGTAGCCCGCTGGACCATATGCTCTTGTCTGTTTTGATAAATTTGAGAAACAATATTAGGAAGGATGTTATTTCTAACTCCAACCAGGAGATGTCGCTATCCTTCTCACTAATTTTTAGTGCTGAATTGTGATACTTACATTCAGTCAGTAATATCTTTAAAAGTAATATGCAGATTTGGGTAATACAATATGTTTTTGTTAAGCACTTTATGTTGAAAATGTTCTGTAAGATAGTACATTTACACAAATGGGGGGCAGTTGTGGTCTACTGGTTAAGGAGTCGGTCTTGTAATCAGTAGGTTGCTGGTTCGATTCCAGTGCCAGCAGGTAGCAACTGAAGTGCCTTGAGCAAGGCACCCAACCCCCGATTGCTCCCCGGGTGCTGCAGGGATAGCCGCCCACT
>JBAJNP010006152.1:0-26475 GCA_036877545.1 Yasuhikotakia modesta | reverse complement strand
GATTTTCTGTAGAGGTTAAAGGATGCAAATTGGTAATTGTAGTATGGATCATTTCGATCTTCTCTATAAAATAGTTCATAAATTCATTACTGCTAAAATTTGTTGGTGCATTTTCTTCAGATGGTGTATGTTTATTTGTCAATTTGGCAACAGTAGTAAACAGAAACCTATGATTATTTTTGTGGTTTTCTATTTGAGCACTAATATATGAAGCCCTTGCTATTTTTAGAGCCTTTTTGTAGCGGGACATACTGTCCTTCCAGGCTAGTCTAAAAACCTCCAGATTGGTTTTCCTCCATTTTCGCTCAAGGCTACGAGTTTCTTTCTTTAGAATGAGAGTATTGTTGTTGTACCACATTAGCATTTACAGGTGTATTACAGGTGTATTTACAGAGTATTTATAAATCTGACTTTGGTATCTGGGGTTATGGTTCTGGTCCATCTAAAGCGCGGAGCATATCGGTTGACAACAGCTAGATTTATTGGCCACGAAATGAGATGGTGGTCTTTGATCTCGTCACATTGTGGCACGATATCTATAATTATGGGGTCCATCCCGTGCGAAATAACTAGGTCTAAAGTATGATTAAGACGTTGAGTGGGTCTAGTAATATGTTGCGTGACTCTGAAAGAATTTAGCAGGTTATTAAATGCAATCCCCGAAGCATTGTTAGAGACTTTATCAATTTTTACCAGTAGATAAGTTAGAAAGTCCGCAAAGTCATTTAAAAATGGGTTTTGAGGTCCTGGAGGTCTATACATCGTAACTAACGCAAAAGAGGGTGTTGATTTATTATTTTTGTCTGGTACAGTAATATTAAGCGTCATTGATTCAAACGATGTAAATCTTTGGCTGCTTATTTGTTTAACCTTTAAAAAGTCGTAAATATTTGCAAGCCCGCCACCCCGGCCCACCGGACGGGGCTCTTGTTTATAGCTGTAGTCTGGCGGGGTGGATTCATTTAAGCCGATATATTCATTTGGTTTTATCCAGGTTTCCGTCATACATAATATGTCGTAGCATTTTCTGAGACCATTTCATTTATAATAAGCGACTTTGATGATAGGGATCTTATATTTAAAAGCCCGAATTTTAAGCGGTGCTTATTTTCTATTGAGTTATTTCTTGTATTTATTTCAATAAGATTTTGTTGCGTGATTGTTGTTATGCCATACTGATCAGGGAACAGACACAGTCTCTATAGGTTTAACCGTACATGCATTTCCAGTATTTGAGTTTTCATAATAGCAGTGGCTAAAAGTATAAATTGAACTTGATCTTGGCAGTCAAATTGAGCGGATGGTTCGGATGGCTCCCAAAAGAGATCAAAATTATTAATAAACAGCAGATTACGTTTATTGTACCAAGAAATTAACCATCGATTTAAAGAGAAGAGTCTACTGAACCTTTCGCTCCCTCCTCGATGGGTAGGAAGTGGACCTGATATGATTACCTTGGTTGAAGGCGATGAACTGCGCACTGTTTCAACCTATCGTATAAAATCTTTTAAGGATTTCTGACTGCCTCAGTCTGATGTCATTCACTCCCACGTGCAGCACGATGCCACCGCTGTCCTTTAGGATCGCTGGTACTTTTGCCGCAATATCAAGGACACGTGCACCAGGAAAACAGTGAGTGTGCACCTTACCTTTGGCAGATGTAGCGTGAATGTGGCGGACGATGGAATCTCCAATAATCACAGCAGCATGTTCCGATTCGCAGAGAGGGGCGAAATGGTTGCGGGTAGTGATCCTGGAAGCCGGTGGTGGTGCGGGTGGTGTAGCGATCGCTTGGGCCCTGGGATGCGATATTGTGTGCTTCTTTATATTTGCGTTTATAATGAAGTTTTAAGCTATGTTGAAGTTTAAGTAAACTTATCCGAATTATATTTAAACAGTTAGTAGAGGTATTAGAGAAAGTTTTCACGAATTTGGAGGGTTTTTCCGATTATTAGACGGAGTTCTTGTTCTCGATCTGATCACGCTGTGGATAATAACACTTTACAGAACCCCAAGTTAAATGTCAGCAGTCTCCCAGTAAGCAACAGGGCAACAGTGACAAGGAACGTAAACTCCAATTATGTATAGATGAAGAAAAACCCTTGGGAGAAAACAGGCTCAACCAGGAGGGCCAATTCTCATCTGGCACAAATTGTGCATCTGGCTGCAATTTGTAACTTTCCTGGATGTAAACTGAGTGCTGGTAATAGTGATTTATAATTATATTGACTTGATTGATTTGGTGACACTGATTTGGTGACAATATGTCAAACACTAAGGAATGTTACAAACAGAGGTGGTGGCAAAAGCAAACATTAAATAAACGCGTAAAAAGCGTGAAATAAACGTTTTTTACGTGACCAGTCTGCACCTCCACGTAGGAGCCTCCCCTTTTCTATCTTCATTATCTCCATAATTAAGTGTCTAAGTCATGGGGAAAGCCATTTTCAGCCTGCTTATACAGCCCTGCTTCCAACATCTATGTTAAGGTGGCAGGGCTGGCTGAGAGGGTGGAGCAGGCAGTAAGTGCTCAACTTACTAGAGGCCAGTCTCGAGAGACTGGTACCCTTAAAAGACTATTTGGCAGCCTGGAAAGTACTGCCTCATGTGTCACAATGGGTCCTGAATTCTTTAGGGTACAAGATCCAGTTCAGTCAAAAACTGCCTGCTTTCGGCCCCATGTCATGTTCTGCCTGCTTTCGGCGACATTCCACCCACTTTGGTGGGTTCCACTCAGGCTCTAGTCATGCAGGAAGAAGTAAAGACTCTTTTAATAAAGAAGGCCATAGAGTTAGTACCTCCTCATCTCAGGGAATCAGGGCATTACAGCTGCTACTTTATAGTTCCAAAGAAAGATGGCGGGATGCGCCCCAGATCTGTCTTTTTAGATCTGTGACTTCCGAACCACTCTGTCATGAAACTGAAGTTCAAGATGCTCGCTGTAAAGCAGCTTGTGAATCAAATCAGATCCAAGGACTGATTTGTCATGATAGGCCTGAAAGGTGCATACTTCCATATCCATTCACACTGGATTTCCTGCACACTGGAAGTTCCTGTGGTTTGCTTTCAGGGGCAAAACTTACCAGTATCAGGTGCTTCCATTCTCATCCCGTACTTTCACAAAAGTTGTTGATGCCGTTGTGATACCAGGGTATCCGTATACTCAACTATATAGATATGGTTGATTCTTAAGCTCCTTCACAGCAGATTGCAGATCAACATCTAGATGTCATTCTGCATCATATAAAGCAATTTTGGGTTTAGACTGAATGCCAGGAAAGTGTGCTTTCTCCAGCACAGAGAACAACTTATCTGGGTGTAATTTGGGACTTGATAACGATGCAGGCACAGTTGTCGCTTGCTCGAGTAGACTTGATCCTAAGCACAGTCAAGAGAGTGAGAGAAGGCCAATCACACACTGTAAAGCAGTTTCAACAATAACTAGGTCTCATGGCAGCCATATCCATTGTCACTGTGTTTTGCCTGCTGCACATGAGGCCCTTACAATGATGGATCAAAACCTTACAGAGGGTACCTAGTACTGGAAAATTGCTGTAGCCATGTCGCCCTAGTGATCTATGTGTCCCTTGCCAGACGGGGGCGGTCATGAGTGGCAGCTCAGCCCTAGGCCTTTGGGAAAGTCACATTGTGCACAAGTTTGGCATTTTGACTAAAAGACGCTCTTTTAAAGTATGGTGGAGAATACATGCGCAGCAATAGTGTCCTCTCATGCCTTAGTGTCCTCTAAGGCATGAGAGCACTTTCATTAGATTCTGTGAGGAAAGTTGTAACGTAAACTTTGTGAAGCGGTGCTCCTGTAACGCACGTGCACGGCGGAAGCATGTGAGTGACTGATGACAGAGAAACATCAGAGCGGTAAGTTTCATTCAGATTTGTTATTATTTGCTATTTCTGTATGTTTGCAGTTTTATGCTACTTATTTGTGCTTACGGTGTGCATATGTAGTGGAAGCTATCTAGTTATTATAATGTATTGGTAACAGTTGGTAACTGTTGAAAATAACATTGGTAACGGTTAAAAATAACAGGTAAAGTTCATTGTTACTTAATGTTCAATGTTAACTAATGTAATTAATCTTATTTTAAAGTGTTTTTATATGACATATTTTTTATATATTATTTTATAAGTGTTTTTACCTGTTTGCCCAGCAAACAGGGAGTTGCAATGTATTGTATTGCCCATCCCTGTGTTTTCTGTGTTCCTTGTGTTCCCTGTGTTTTGGTTATTTCTTGGTTTTGACTCTGGACTGTTTGATGGTTTTGGATTTTTGGTCCCTGCCCTAACCTTTGCTATTGTTCTTTGGATTTCGAGTTTTGGATTTGCCTATTGTGTTCCTGCCTGTGTATCGACTCTGCCTGTTTGACCATGCCTGTAAATAAAGAAAGTATTCATTCATAACAAAAGCATTAATAATTAAACTACATACTGTATATTATTAAATGTATTTGTTTTTGGTAACTCTTAATGAACTAAAATGAACTCTACCTCTACAGCATGTATTAATATTTATTCATGTTTTTATTAACTTTTTTAATTTGTTTATTAATGTCTTCCTTAAATTAATTTATCTTATATTTTGTGTAAAGCTGCTTTAAATCAACGTTATATTGTAAAGCTTTTTAAGCTTCCGCTATATTACCTATGCACGCTGTAAGCACACAAAAGCAGCATAAAACTGCAAGCATACAGAAACAGCAGATAATAACAAATTTGAATTAAACTTATCTGAATTATCAACTTTTATAAATATATGTTGTTGTTTTTCTTAATTTCAGAAAAAAACACGCTGACATGCTGTTAAAGACCAAGGTCTTCATGCATTTAATGCATTTAAAAGCATGATCAGTGACTCAATCAGTGATTATTCTACCTCTTTGAGAACACAGTTTGTGGTTATTTACACAAGACATAATGTACAGTTATACTTTGAAATTAGCATTTGTAACACCCAGTGTGTAAATTAAATTTAAAATAAGCAAAATATGTATATTAAAAATTGTGGGAAATTTTCATTTGATCAAAAATGAAATTCGTCTGATTAATCAATTATGAAAATAATTGTTAGTTGCAGCCTGTAGAATCTTTTCATTTCATAGTGCAGAGAACACCAGCAAGATCCAGTGGGCTGCACTGTAAATGCACTCTTGGAGTTTTTGCAGGCTCGTTTTTCTGCAGGACTTGCCTACTCCACCTTGAAGGTTTATGTGGCATCAATCTGCTTACCGCACTTCATTAGGTGGATGTCCTGTAACCCATGTTACACGTTTCCTCCGAGGTGCACTGAGGCTGGTCTGATCTCGTGTCACTGATTGGGACCTGGCTGTAGTTCTTGAAGCTCTTGAAGTTCTTGAAGTTCTTTGTGCTCCACCTTTTGAGCCCATTGAGAAAATCTCTGATCATCTGTTTTCAGGTTTTCATCTGTTTTCAACGTTTTCAGGATGCTACACAGCTATACAGACCTGTACACATATTGAGTAGATATTTATGAAATGTCCAATATTAAGGAATTTGTCTTCATTGTCACTAATGAAGGGAAACATGTGAAACACTAGATCACGAGATCACTAGGTCCATCTGCCTACTGTGGTAAATGTATAGTTTTGCCCACATGTTTCATTTCTAAATAGTCTATGTATGAATTTCTTTTCTATTTTGTATTACTGTATATGTAAATACTGTGTATTTTGTACCAGAATCAGATTTATTGGCCAAGTATGCTTAACATACACAAGGAATTTGGCTAGGTAGATGTAACACTCTACATACAACATATAACATTGTTGTAATATAACAGCAGAGACATAACAAATAGCAAACAACATAATATACATATAGTACAGGGACCACTGATCAAATAAAAAATATATACAGTACACATATTCTACAAAATACACATACAAATATGGCAAAAATATACAAGGTATGTACAGGTGAGGTAATGGACTTAGTAAGGTGCGATTAATAGTGCAAATGTAATGTGCAAAGATGAATGATGGAATTATAATAGGACACAGTGCAGTATGTGGTGAAAGGAGAAATGGGAAGCACTCAACTGTTCAGCCGTTCAGAAGAGTAATGGCAGTGGGCAACTGTTCTTGTGTCTGGATGTTTTTGTATGCAAGGATCTGAAACACCTGCCAGAGGTGAGGGGTCAAAGAGAATGTGTGCTGGATTAGTGGGAGCTTTAATAATGTTCTCTGCCCGCATCCTTGTCCTTGCAGTGTACAGAACCTGGAGGGAGGGCAGGGGGACACCAATGAATTTTTAGCCGACCTGATTGTGTGCTGTAGTGTGACTGTAATGGATGTACAGAGGATGAATTCAATGACAGCAGTGTAGAAAATGACCAAAAACTCTTGTGTTAGGTCATTCTTCCACAGTAGAAAGTACATTCTTTGTTAGATATTATCATACATGCTGATCGAAAGATCAGTGCTGCTTAAATACACAAGACAATCAGACTGTGCATAGCGATAATCAGACAACCCGGCTGTGCACAGCTGATACAACTAAGACAATTAACGAAATTACAGACAATAACCAAAAACAGACAACAATGACCTCTACCGGAGGAAAACAGACAGTACTGTAACAGTACCCCCTCAAAGGAACAGCCCCAAAAGTTCCCCAGAGCACCACCAAAAAACTCTCCATGGGTGCGGCTCTGGCTCCCAGAGGCAGCTTGGGACTGCACGGAGGTGGCAAGTCACCGCCTGGGTAATGCTCGAGCCCCACCTGACCTGGGCATGGCCAGACTGGACCTGGATGGTCTGTCCTTCTGCGGCTCCATCTTGAGTCAACTTTGAGCAAGTATATGTCAGTGCCAGTGAGTCAGGATGTAGCCGTTGTTGGTGATGGAAATGCATAACCATGGATTCCCAGCTGTGAACACACATAAAACAAAAGTAGTGCATATATTCAGACATAATCTTCAGAGGGGGCAGTTGTGGTCTACTGGTTAAGGAGTCAGGCTTGTAATCAGTAGGTTGCTGGTTCGATTCCAGCACCGGCAGATAGCAACTGAAGTGCCCTTGAGCAAGGCACCTAACCCCTGATTGCTCCCCGGGCACTGCAGGGATAGCTGCCCACTGCTCCGGGTGTGTGTGTGTTCACGACTTGCAGTGTGTGTTCACTCCTCACATGGATGGGTTAAATGCAGAGGTCACATTTCGGTTATGGGCAACTATAACTGACAAACACTTCACTTTTCACTTTAATAATGTTGTCAGTGCCTATAACAGTAATGGTACAGGCTCTGACAACAATGCCTGTACACCATTGAAAAGAACTGAAACAGTAATGTGTTTACTGTCAGTGCCAGTAAAAATATAATTGTGAATCTAGTCTGATTTTTTTGGGTTCTCCCACATACTGTAATGTGACACTTGGTGACCATAATCTGCAACACAGAATGCTCAGGCATTCTCACACATTGTCCTCAAAACCTTTTACATGTGAATGTACTTTGTGTACAAGGTTTTGACACATTTTGCCTGCCGCATTCATAATTGATGACACAAGGACATGACTTTCTGCTGGCATTGACATCGTAATTGCTTTTGTGCAATAGACAGAGAATTTTGGGCAAGTGACATGCATTGTTTTGAGAAATGCACTTACAGGTTGTGTACAGTGCAATTCTGATCTGACAATTGCATGAAAGCAATCGAGAAAAACTGTTTAAAATGGCTTACTTTGACAGAATAATTAGGAAAAAATCAGCCATTAGGAACCAATTAAAGATAAAGCACAAACATCTAAGACAGATCCCTCAAGAAACTGGATGGTTTAATGGTGCTAAAATGTAACCGTTTGGATTTATTTATTAAATTCCCTTACATCTGTGTTAAGTTTAGTAGAAGGTCAGTAGTTTTGTTCACTGTTATTTGTAATAATAATGCTGCAAGTACAAACAATGAGCTTAAATAAAATCTAAAACTTAATAAATCCAAAACATGGCAAGACCCAACATAAACACTCAATCCAATACAATG
Source organism: Yasuhikotakia modesta (assembly GCA_036877545.1). Classification (NCBI taxonomy): domain Eukaryota; kingdom Metazoa; phylum Chordata; class Actinopteri; order Cypriniformes; family Botiidae; genus Yasuhikotakia; species Yasuhikotakia modesta. Next base: position 18,460 of record JBAJNP010006152.1, on the reverse strand, counting down.
TTTTATGGTTAGGGTTAGGGTTAAAATGTTGCATATTACTTTATTTCACTCAGAAGTTATTTTTGAGTGGATCATCACCTTTTGCCAGAAGATCTTATCCCTGACATGTAAACTAAGGTTTAAAGTTGGTGCTGTGCAGTCATACACCCAGTATCTGGTGAACATTCAGAGCGAAACTATATTGAGCACTCAGCACTTGTCGTCCTCATTCAGTTGTATAATCGAAGTCATAGACAAGATAAGTGTTTTCTTTAGACTGTTAGCATGTGTGGCAGGAGGACCATTGATTAAGCAATTTATTTACTTCAGGTTTTCAAGACAGAGTAAGTTGAAAGAGGGAAACAAAGCAAGGTTAGGTGACACAGCCTGATTTACTTTCATTCATGAGTACTTGATTGTCCCACATATCACTTTCCAAATTGTCCAAATTTGCACATTCATGCTGTACACAGATAATAAGTTCATCAGTGTTGTGTGTGTGTGTAATTTGGCATGAACTCCGTGCTTTTTGTCAGACTGAGTCTTCTGTCTACATCCCCAGCAGCTGTGCACGCTCATGTACCTGAGCACACTACGTCACATGACCTCCCTGTGCCCTGTTTTATTTCAGTCATGTACTGTATAATACGCCGAGCTGTAGCCCTGATGTTTACTTTGGTATCTAAACTCAAACCCCTGTCTAAAAAGTGCATATCCACTGTAAAAGGAAGGTTCAAATTTCAGTATTATCTGCGAACTGACATTAAAGTTCTTTAATGTCTTTTCTGGTGTGAGTGTGTTTTTCATTATTACAAAAAGCCAAATATTTTGTGTAAGGGTTAGGTTTTGGGGGAGGAGTTAAGTGATAGAAATTACAGTTTGTACAGTATAAAAGACATTATGGCTATTGAATGTCCTCCTAAACAACATATGCCAATGTGTGTATGTGCGCGTGTGTGTAGTTGCAGGACGGACAGGAACCTGTTCTCATGACCACTGTGGCCATGCCTGTGTTCAGCACCAAAAATGAAACTGTGAGTAAAGATGTAGCTGTTTACTGTTGTAAATTCAAAGATAAGTTTTTTGGACAGCACAGATACTCTGACTTAAACTAAAGACTGTTAATATCACATTTTTATCTGCTAGACTGGTGTTATTTTATTTATTTGTTTGTTTTATTTAATTGTTTATTTATTTAATTGTTTGTTGGACAGAGGAACAAGGGGATTCTTCTTGGAGTGGTGGGCACAGATGTGCCAGTGTCTGAAATACTGAAGGCCATTCCAAGATACAAGGTACATTACAAACAGTACAAACAGTACAAACAATTTTTTTGAATATGATGTTTCTCATTAATTGACTATCATTAAGAAAATATTACGGGATATCACAGAGTTTATACAGGGAATTTCAGGGTGAGTTACATTTTGAGGAATCTCATTTAGATGTTCATGATATGGTCATTGGGGGAAAGTGTATAAATTTACACTGTAGGTTGTATATGTGTAACAGAGACTTGAGGGACCATGTGCAGCGTAACTTTACTCAGGGTCGTACAGGCAGAGGTCATACACAATAAACAGGGATATCACTGGCAACCAGAATCAAAACACAGTCCAAGCAGATAATCAGGGCAGGCGGCAATCAAACAGAGTAAACCAGGAAACTAGCATGGATCAAAAGACAGGTAGCAAACAGTCAACAAAGGGGTAACAGGTAAGGTAGGCAACAGGTAAATACAATCCAGAAAAACGCTCTTTACTGTTCACTGTGGCAAAGCAAGACTTTGCAATGAAATCATGGATTGTGAGTATAATCAGTATAGTCACTGATAGAACAATCAGAATCAACGGTGAGGGGCGTGGTCCCAGGTACAGGGTACATGGAAAATGTAGTCCATTAATATTTGGGTGATAGCCCCACTTGGCGCTCATCGGAGGGAGCCACAGAGACCAGATTTGTGACAATATGTTGTGTTTGCACATTTCTGAAAACATTCCTGTGGGAAATACAAGCACCATTAGTATCCTATTTGAATTCAGTAATGTGAGAACATTGTAAGCTGGAACTTTATTCACAGGGCATTGATGGGATGAAGGGTTAAAAGGGGTTTAAAAAAAGGTTATTTTAGAGGCAGTGAAAATTATTACATTTTGAAGAAAAAATTACAAACTTATAATTAAATTGTTTTTGGAATAACACTGATAAATCAATCACAAAAAACATCATTAATATCAATGTGATTAGGTTTAAACAGCGTATTAGTCACAGACTATATGATGTAACATTTTGTCTGATTATACGCACTACTTTTGTTTTATGTGTGTTCGCAGCTGGGAATCCATGGTTATGCATTTGCTATCACCAACAACGGCTACATCTTGACTCACCCGGACCTGCAAGCTTTGGTAATGTACACCTCTTCACACACAGTGAGGCTGTAGGCTGAAAGCTTGTAATTAGTGTCATTGTGTAAGGATACAAATTAGTGGGTGAAACACTTGTGTACCTGTGAGGTTGTTAATAGGCCTTGAGTTCACATATTTAATCATTTTAATGAATAATTCAAAGTCAACAACACTCTAAACCTAAATCCGATTGGCTGGTCATTTTCCAGGATCAGAAATTTGATCTGGGTCAGCGTTAACCTAATAAATGGCACTATGATTCACAAAACAAAATCATAAAGGCTGGGCCTAGAACAATGTTCTTGTAAATAACATTTAAATACAGACCTGGACATATATTTAGCCTGAAGAGTTATCAATAGCACATCTTCATCAAAGTGACTAGACTGTCTTCACCTGATATTTCAGAAATAATATCAGCTCTTCCTGATAGAAAACATTTAAAATGGAGTTGTTCCCAATGTCATCCATTACCTCGTGACACACTATTGATTTGTTGAGGTTTATTTGCAGTGTATGAGAGGAAGTTGTCTAGGGTAACATGTCTTTGCTTGTATATGCTGAGTTTACAGATTTCCAAAAAGGAAATGGAGCAAAACACATACTGGATCAGAGACAAACACCTGAAAGACTCCTGAGACTATTTGGCAATTTCTAGCCCCCAAAATGTTATTATGGTTATTCCTGTAAAAAGTTTTTATGGTTTTTCCTGTGAAACAGAAAATTGTGTACAAATTGTGAGACACAAAGTTTGCTTGTGATAAATAGGGATGGTGTCACGACTCCATTTAAATAGGGATAAATAGGGATGGTGTCACGACTCGGCGTTTCTGGCCGAGTGCTCCCGTGTCTTTGAGCTCTAGCCCTGGAACTTCCCCAGTGACATCAACAAGGTTGGCTACACCCTCCTTCTCCTCAAGGGCAAAGCTCTGTGCTGGGCAACGGCCCTGTGGATGGCTGAAGATTCTGGCTGCCAGAGTTATGCTGCATTCGTGGAGGAGCTCCTATTTTTTTGGACGCATTCTCGATCCAGAGCCCGCTCTCTCCAGTCAGCCTGTCCCAGAGTCTGCAGCGGTGTCATCCCCTGAGCCTTCCAGAGCCAGCCTCAAGTCTGGATGCTCCCAGAGACTCTCAAGGCCCAGTCAGGGCAAGTCGGAGCCCAATCTGGGAGAAGCCAGGACAGAGCCCCCTCCAGACACCAAGTCCAGTCCAGAGTCCAGTCCAGCGGGGCCGGGGTACTGACTCGCGCGTGACAGCGTCATGTTTTGTAATGTCTCACCCCTGTAGGGGTCGTTGTTGTCTGTTTTTTGGTTGGTCTGTCCTGTTCGTTCATTTGTTTTACTTGTATCAGCTGCACGTAGCCTAATTGTCTGACTATCAGCTGCACGCAGTCTGATTGTTGTGTGTTTTTAAGCAGCGCTGATCTTCAGTGTGATTGTGTGTGTTTCCAGTATGAAGGAGGGAAAAAGAAGAGAAGCTTCTTTCCTAATTGTCTGACTATCAGCTGCACGCAGTCTGATTGTTGTGTGTTTTTAAGCAGTGCTGATCTTCAGTGTGTTTGTGTGTGTTTCCAGTATGAAGGAGGGAAAAAGAAGAGAAGCTCCAGCTACAGCAGTGTGGATCTGTCTGAAGTGGAGTGGGAGGACAAGGAGGATGTGGTACATTTTTGTTGATTAAGAAAGTATATGAGTTCTTGGCAAGCTTATAAACAATCTGTAATTATTCAAAAGGGCTGCCACCTGGAAGGGGCGTGGCCCAGGTACAGGGTCTATGGGAAATGTAGTTTTAGAACTCCGGGGATGGTTCCTGTTGACGACCAGTAGAGTGAGCCACAGGGACCGAATTCGGGACAGTTACAGTTATAAGCATGTTATAAGCACTAGCATCTATCTAGTCTTTTCAATGGAAACAGACTCCAAAGTCAAAGCCAGTTCTTGCAAAGCAAAGCAGAATTTCATTACGTAACTCGTCCCACACCGTTTGTCCTAGACCGATAAATAAGGGTGTCAAATCAACAGGCTTATTGAGGACAGTGTACTGTGACTTTAATAACAAAATGTCAAACTTAACATTGGTATTGATATTCATCAACCCTCTGATGAATATCATGACTGGGAGGACTTGTTTAAGAACAGTGCCCTGGTAGTCACATAATGCTCTGCTTGGCCCTGTAATCGCTGCTTTCAGTTATATTAAAGTATTAAGTGTCTGTGTATTAAAGAACATTTTCAAGAAAATTCATAGTAATTCTCAAGATATTCATATGTGTGTTTATCCAGCTGCGTAATGCCATGGTGAACAAACAGACTGGAAGATTCTCTATGGAAGTGAAAAAGATGGTGGATGAAGGGGCAAGAAATTCCATCTACACACACTTACTCTCACACACAAAGATCCTCATTTACTAAAGGAACATGCAATAGAAAACAGGGTGTATGCTCCTTTTCAAGCAAAGTATGATATCTATCAATATGAATGTAAGCAGTAGATATGATCGATCTTGTGTCAGGTCTTGAACTTTTGGTGAGAACTATTACAAAAAACATTTTCTTTAAACTATTATGAATGAGCTCACACATTCATTATTTTGTGATGTGTAAAATATTTACAATGTTTGAGAATGAATTAAATTTTTAAATGAACATTTTTGACAACATTAAGTTTTATTTTGGCAACATTTCTGCTCTCTCTTTAATGACATATGCTCCCAAACAAAATTAAAAAACAGTAGGTGAAAACAATCGGTATGTTAACCTGTTTGTAATATGGTTGGCTTGATTTTTATTTATGCATCTTTTTAAACTTTGACTGTCATGAAATTTTGGAAATGGGGCAGAGCCGATGAGTGCTTCTTCACTGACTGGCCTCTTTGGTCAGTTGGATTCTGCATTTTAGCATGGCAACATGCTTTTTAGTGTAATATCAGACCGGTTTTCTTTACCTAAATATACATATTTGGATGTAAGTGATTTTACCATACCAATACTTTTTTAGTGAAGTTATGTTTTTTGTGTGTGTTTCAGAAGCATGTGCTTGTTTTACACCATGATTATTACTACACAGACATTAACGGAACACCATTCAGGTGAGATCCTTATAGGTTTTATATATACATGACTTTAAGCCTGTATTAAATCCTACAAAGTATGAAGTAACACTCATCAAACACCAAGTGAGAGTAAACATGACTGTGGCTAGTAAATTAAGTTCCCTTTCAGGAACTCGAGCTATGTTAAAACGCTATGTGTTAAAACGCTATGGGAATGCCATCAGGTTTTATGCACTCTGATACAGGTGTCTAATCACAAATTGACCAGGATGACCAGGAAACTATAAAATGCACATGCGCAGCTCAGGTTAACTTCATTCAGCGAAGTGCTGTGTCACTTATTAGCTTTATAGAGGTTGTCCTGTGTGATTTGTGTCATGCCTAAAGCCACAGCTAAAAGTGATGGAGGTGGAAATAAGCAGCATTTCAGGCTGTGTGTTCCTTCCTGCCCGTGCTATATTACGGGTCGGGATACAAACAGTTGTTTGCCTGGGAGTGAAGCATTACCAGTCAGCTCTTGAATGGGCTGACTGTGTGCATTGCGAGCATTTGCTGTTATGCACACTTCGTTCCCGGAGGGCTTTTTTTGAGCTTTTGTTAGTGTTCCTCACAGTGCTGATCCTGCTTCTGCTGAGGCAGAGCGGGGGATGCATTTGTGGGGTTCACAAATGGATTTAATGGAGGGAATTGAGACGGGCACTGCCTTATCTCTTTACTCACCCGGTAGATTTTCCTCACCCCCGCTCTCTCTCTCTGGGTTCGGAAGCCCGCATTGCGGTTTCTTGCCCTCAGGGGAGGGCTCGTCTTTTTGCCTCTCCTCCACAGAAGAACTGGAGACAGAGAGCATTGAGTCTTCTGTCCCCTAAGTATGAGGAGTTACTGGAGGTTATTACTAGGGCAGTAGCTAAGCTCAATATCACCTGGCCCGCCAACCAGCAGGCTGGCATTCAGAAAAGTTTACTTGATGAATATTATCTTTCTGCCTCCATGCAGGAGCCTCCCCTTTTTCAAAGATCTTCACTCAGAGTTTTCTAAATCTCAGGAAAAACCATACTCAGCACACATATACAGCCCTGCTTCAAAACATATGATAATGTGGGAGGGCTAGCTGAGTGTGGTTACCAGTTTATGCCCTGGGTGGAACAGGCACTAGCTAGCTACCTGTCCCCTGGCGAGGCGTCTTCCTTAAAGGCTCCATCCCTGCGTACAAAAGCTTTATAAACTACATCTGAGTTAGTCGGCGGGGGGTACATGGCGGCAGATCAGGCTGGTGCCTTCCCCACACTATGAGTGTAGATGAGGGCGTGAGTGAGTTACGTAGAACTGCTGATCTTTCTTTGCATGCCACTAACGGGATTGCCCGTGTTATTGGGTAGTCTATGGCAGCTCTGGGGGTCACGGAGAGGCATCTGTGGCTTAATTTATGAGACATTAAAGCTAGAGATAAGATCGTCCTTTTGTGCCCTCTGGCCTGTTTGGCGATGCGGTTGACTCCGTTGTCAACAGATTCCAGGAGGCTCGTAAGCAGGCGGAGACGTTCCAGCTGTTCCTCCCTCACCACTCTCTATCTCTTTGGGCTGTTAGGTGGGAACAGCCCAACCCATGTACAAGGTCATACAGGCAAGCACAGAAGCAGAGCGTTGCATACCGTTCTCACCCCTTAAGGGTGCATGGCTCTTCCTCGAAGCCTAATAAGTCTAGACATGATCTGAGGACCATGTTTGAGGAAGGGGTCCTGACTATCCTCAGTCAGGATCTCAGAGGATAGCACCACCTGGGGGAATGGGAATGGGCACTGACATGACATTGCTTGCTCCTCGTCAGGGCCCTCTGGAGGCCAAACTGTTAAACCTGCTACCTCTGGTGTTTCAAGGTGCAGCAGCCTCAAATAATGGCTCCCTCCAGTGTTTGCCAAAATCATCTGACATGGTGTGGAGGCCACTCCTTTCAGACATGTCAAGTCGAGGTCTCCCTACAGAAATCTCTTTACAGGGCTCGGATCTATGCACTCAGAACGTACTAGAGGTCAGATTGCGTGCCTTTGACTAGATTCTACCCACTGGTGGATTCCACTCAGGCTCTAGTTATGGAAAAAATTAAGGAAGGACGCCATAGAGTTAGTTCCTCCTCAACTCAGGGAATTAGGGCATTACAACCGCTACTACATGGTTCAAAAGAATGATGGGAGAATGCATCCTATCTTAGATCAGCATCTTTTGAACAACTCAGTCATGAAACTAAAGTTCAAGAGGTTCACTTTAAAGCAGGTAAAAACAGATCTGGTTTGTCACAATAGATCTGAAAGATGCATACTTCCACATCCCCATCGTTCCTGCACACAGGAAATTCCTAAGGTTTGTTTTCAGGGGCAAAGTTTACCAGTATCAGGTGCTTCCTCTCGGCCTAGCACTCTTACCCCATACTTTCACAAAGGTTGTGGATGCAGCTTTGACTCCTCTATGATACGATTGGTTGATTTCAGCTCCTTCAGAGCAGGTTGCAGTTTGATATCGAAATGTTTTTTCTAGATCACATAAAACAGTTGGGGTTCAGACTAAACACCAGAAAAAGTGTGCTTTTTCTGGTGTTTCTCCAGCGCATAGAACAATTAATCTGGCTGTAATTTGAGATTCCATAATGATGTAGGCACCTTTGTACCCTGCTCAAGTAGATTTGATCCTAAGTACAGTCAGGAAAGTCAGAGAAAGCCAGTCATGCACTGTAAAGCAGGTATTGGGAGGTTGCTGTCACTGTGTCATACTAGCAACCGTTGCATGCCCTACCGGATGTTTTTGTTTGGAAGGTCACCAGCTTTCCTGGCATATCAACTGTCTAGGGATGCTGGCGGTGTTCCATGCTCTCAAACATTTTCTTCCAGACCTAAGACTCAGACAGCAGACTCAAGACAGCTGACAACACTGCAGTGGTCGCCTATATCAAGGGGATAAAGTGGACACTTCAGCCAGATGTGGTGATCCAATATGGAATATACTTGGGCAAGCTCAAGAGGACCTCTTTGCCCTTCTTGAGACTGTGCAATGTCCCCTCTGGTTCTCTGTAGTTCATCCAGCTCCTCTGGGGCTGGATGCTATGGCACACACATGGCCAAAGCTACATCGGTATGCATTCCTCCTGATTGCTCTGCTCATGGGAGATCTGGAAAAGATACGCCAAGATGTGGTATCTGTGCTCCTAGTGGCTCCGCACTGGCCCACTCGAGTATGGTTCTCAGATCTAATAGAACTATTAAACAGTTCATGATTGATGATTCCCATCAGGAGGACCTTTTTTTTCAGGCGGCGGGTGCCATCTTATACCCCCACCCAGGGCTGTGGAAGCTGTGGATGTGGACCCTGAGGGGTCAAAATAGGTAGACACACTTGGATTACACATTTCCTCCGAGGTGCACTAAGGCTGAGGCCCCAGGTACAATCTTGTGGCTCTAGTACATGAAGCTCTTTGTGCTCCACCTTTTAAGCCCATTGAGGATATTTCTGATAATTTCTTATCAATTGAAATGGCATTTCTGTTGGAATCTTCAGACTCTTTCTGTAGCACATGCATATTTAGACTTCAGGCACTGGTTTGGCCAAAGCCTTTTCATATCTGAGATAGGGTTATGTCTCTAAAGTACCATCTACTGTGCTATGGCCAGTCGTGTTTCAGGCCTTTTGTCCTCCTCCCTTCGGGAGCATGACCAGGAGAAGCTAAGTCATGTTTGTTCAGTGCAAGCACCTCAGTATCGGATAGTGGGCATCTCGTTTTTATGTAAACAACTTGATGAGAACAGTGAAGAAATCTTAAAAATTTAAGAGGTCACAAACAGAGTGCAGAACCACATAGTCACAGGTGGCGGGAGGTGAGCAGAGTGGTGACAGGTGGATCCTGGGTGATGCTTCCATGAGTAAATGTGGCTTGATCGCTTAATCACTGATTTCTGCCAGAGAGGGAGAGAGAAATGACACGTTAGTGTTGGGCAGAGTTTCATGGAGATCAACTCATCGACTGCAGCATCTTCTGGGCTTAAGTCTCCTCCTCTTATTGAGCCCCAGGTGTAAGACCCATGATGAGGGTGAGCAGGTGCCCCTCATCTGTTTCAAGGGTGACGCTTATTCACTTTTGGGATGCTTGTAGCTTTCACTCTTAAATATACCGAGTCCACCATCTGAACCCCAATGAACTGATGCATCCCAATCATGTGCTCCAAATATAGATATGAAGGAACTTTCTGCACAAAAACTAAATAATGTCATTCCTGGTTTATATTGTCTCAAAATACTGGGAACATTGTTTTGTTCTTATAGGTAAAGAGATTTGTTGGCATGACAGGATTAAGTGTAGACTAAACCACAACATACAGTTGAATAATATGATAAAAGTTAAAATTTAATTGAAATTATAACAGAGAAGCTGTTGTCTGATGTATGAGGAATAGAGATGATAGACTCGTGTATTGTTATTGTTTTGTCACAATGCTGTATTTATCTGTAATTTAATTTTCCTCTGTCCAGTTTAGGGGTGTCTCTGTCCAGTGGACATGGCAAATACTTCTTCAGGGGAAACGTTTCTGTTAAAGAAGGTAACTGTAGATTTAAAGAGATGTGTGTGCCTTTTCACTGAAACTCACACCTTTACTCACCTCATCTTAGTCCCACCTTTACTCACTCACTCACTCACTTACTTACTCATTTACACCTTCCATCATTCATTCACTATTTTTTTTCATTCCTTTACACTGTAAAGCAACATGACAGCATGTATCTAACATGCAGTGCTGATTTTGAACAGGTGTGTTGAATCACTGTTTACGGGGCGTGACGTCACAGACGAGTTGACGTCATGACCAGAAAGCTACAAAGGCATGTGCATTGTGCTGCTCAGGTTCGTTTCTTCAATTCAGCAAAGTGCTCTATGTCGAATTGTCTGTTAATTGTTTGTTGTGTATTTTGACCAGGAAGGGAAAGCATTTAAGTTAGAATGCCACTGGCTAAGGGAAAGACAAAGAGTATTTCAGAACGTGTTACTCTCTGCCCACGTTTCATTATGGGTGGGGATACACACGCTCTAAGTATTGTTTGCTTAGGAGCGGAGCATGCTGAGTCAGCTTTTGTGGGGGCTCAGACAGTGGCATAATGTTAGAGCATTCGCCCATCACACTGGAGACTCAAGTTTAGGATGCGTCTCTGACAGGAAACAAAGCATGTGGGTGCTCGCTCCAGGAGAGCTCTTTTTAAGAATGGAGCCCTTGTTGTCCCTCACTGGGGCCTGGGGAATGGAGACTTCACCCCGAGGTGGTGAATCAGATTTGAAAAAGTTTTGGGCAAGCCCAATGAGACCTCTTCGCCTCTCAAGAGACTGTGCAGTGTCCCCTTTGGTACTCTCTAGTTCATCCATCTCTTCTTGGACTAGATGCCAAGGTTCAGGCATGGTCGAGACTATGCCTTTATGCATTCCCTCCTATTGCCCTGCTCCCAGGAGCTTTAAAAAGAATTCGCTGGGATGTGTTCTGTGGATCTGTGCTCTTAGTAACACTGTTCTGGCCAAGCCGAGTATGGTTCTCGGATCCCGTATTTCTCCTGGATGGCTGTCCTTGAGAGATCCTCTTGATCACCCTGATCTTCTGTCTTAGGCAGAGGGTGCTTTCGTCCACCCTCGCCCAGACCTTTGGAACCTATGGGTGTGGCCCCTGAGGGGTGACAACTTTTAGCTTCTGGTCTATCAACTGAGGTTGTTGAGACCAGCCTTCAATTTAGAGCTTCTTCTACAAGGAAACTGTATGCCCTAAAGTGGAAACTTTTCACTTCTTAGTGTAGAGACCACAAATTTTGTTGTGCGTTTCCTCCGCAGTGCACTGAGGCTGATGCCTTGAGTACGATCTCAAATCCTTCCTGGCCGTAGTACTTCAAGCTTATGTGCTCCTTCTTTTGAGCCTATCTCTCAGATCTCTGATCTACATTTCTGCCAAAGTGGCCTTCCTTTTATCTATCACCTCTTTGAGGAGAATTGGTAATCTTCAGGCTCTTTCTGTGGCCCCTTTCATATCTAGTGTTTGCGCCCAGTTTGGCCAAGTACTTCTATACCCGCGAGCGGGTTATGTGGCTGAAGTCCCTTCATCCACACTATGGTTAGTTGTGCTTCAGGCATTCTGTCCTCCTCCCTTTCGGAATCAAGACCAGGAAAGGCTTAATTGTTTGTGTCCAGTGCAAACACTGCACACTTGCAACCACAGAGTTGCCCTGTGGAGAAAATCCAACCAGCTTTTGGTCTCTTTTGGCCCACACAAGAGGGGCCAGCCTGCTTCTAAGCAGACGCATAGTCGCTGGATTGTCAAGGCAATCTTATCGCTTTTGAGTCCTCAGGACTTCCCCCTCCTTTAGGGAGGGCTCACTCTACTCAAGGTATGGCGGCCTCTTCTGCAGGTGTCCCAAATCAGGACATCTGCGGTGCTGCCGGATGGTCCATTCCTTGACCTTTGTCAGATTTTACGGCATTGATCTTCAGGTCTCTTCTACTACCTGTGTCCTGACTCCCTAAGTTGGACTCGACATAGGGCATGGGTCCCTTTGCTATGGTGGAGTTGGCATCTTGTTCCCATAGCGTTTTTATGCAGCTCGAGTTCCTGAAAGGGAGCGTCTCAGGTTAGTTACGTATGTGACCCTGGTTCCCTGAATGGCTCTCAATTCATACCTCAGGCACCTCCTGCCTGCGCTACCTCCTTTTAGGTTTGACGCTAACCTGAGCAGCGCAATGCACATGCCTTTATAGCTTCCTGGTCATGACGTCACCCTGTCTGTGATGTCACACCCCAAAATCAGTAATCGACACACCTGTTCAGAGTGCATATACACTGGTATCGTTCCAATAGCGAGACACAGCATCTCGTTCCCTTCAGGGAACCAGGGATACATACGTAACCTGATACATACGTAACACCATTTTTCAGGGAAAAATGGTTCCCTGAAACCATTTTTTCAGGGAACCATTAAGTCAGTGTTCACAATTCTCACATTTAAAACATGCCCCTCTAAATAAGGGACCACAGGTCTTATAATTATTGATGTTCATTTCAGATACACATCCTTTACACATCAGATAAAAGACTCCATGATTTGAGGGCTGGGTTATGGGAATGTGATTGACAGGAATCTTTTTCCTGGACCAGTAAATTTTTAATGCAGGATCACATCCTCAGTCAGGTGAGATCATAACAGTCTTCCTCTGTTTCAGGACTACATGATTTGGAGCATCCAGATATCGTTTTAGCAGATGGATGGTACAGTAACCCTCTTATCCTTGTTAACATGTGTGTTTTATGTTCATCAATATGTGTGTGTGACTGATTGTATTTTTCAGGATTTACTGTAACACTATCGAACATCCTGACCATCAATCCCTGTCTCAGATTGAGGCTATAAAACTTTATTTTAATGGAGAACCATATATCAAATGTAAGTTGAGCTAAGAAACCTATTCTAAGAAACCCAACAGTCATTCTGTTAACTTGACACATTGATCCATTGATAAACTCAGTTTGTTCATCAGTTTGTTTTTGGTTAATGTCAAATGTTGTCTGATGGCTCTTTTTTGTAGGTGATGAGGCTCTGGTTGAGGAAGTTCTGTTTGATGCCATGATCACAGCTCCCCTGGAAGCTTACTGGACCAGTCTTGCCCTTAATAAGTCAGAGTAAGAAAAGATCAAGCCATAGTGATTGCAAATTCAAGCAAATTTAGTAGCGCTGTGTTGTGTGGTGGCTAACATCTGAAAAAGCTCTGAAAAAGCAGCTTGTTGAACAATCAGGAAAGTCAATTACATATAGGTGTCGTCAAACTTTTTAAAAGTTTTTTTCTGTGGTTTTCTTTGTTTTTATAGAAATTCTGATAAAGGGGTGGAGATAGCTTACCTTGGAACCCGAACAGGCCTATCACGCATAAACCTTTTCGTAATGCCAGACCAACTGACCAATCGGTAAGCATGTCTGACAGATGTCAGATGACATATTACAGTGTACCAATATGACCACAAGTGAAATTGTTAATAACTTGTAATAAATGCTATGAAACAGTCAATGTTAAATAACAATGTCATGTTAAAATAAACTGTGATGTATGTGTTTGTTTAAGGGACTTTCTGACAGCACAGGATAAGGAGGTGGTCTTCACTGCAGATCATTTTCCACTTTGGTACAAACAGGCTGCTGAGCAGGTGCCTGGAACCTTCATCTATTCCCTTCTATTCAAAAGAGGTGATTAGACACACATAGCATACAACCTAGTTTAAAACAATATCATGTTGTTAGGCATAACACAAAAATGTAGCATGACCAAATAGCCTGACCAAATAGCATATTTGGTATGCTATAATAGCGTAAATAATAGCGTAAGATTCCAAACTATAAGGAGGGGACTAGAACCAGATGGTGGGGGGAATCTAAACACAGACCCCCTGCACCAGCATGTCTGTTTACACACAACCTGCTGTTTTGTTACCAACCAGAGCACTCTGGACCCTTTCTTCCCTTGCCCCCTGGACTTCAGAAAAAGTCTTATATTGACTTATCTCTTGCGGGTATTTATGTTTTTGTGTCGATTATGGCTTAGCATGTTTTAAATGTTTAGAGTGCAGGGCCATCTCAGTTGAGTGGCCACTTTTGAATCTGGATTGGTTGATGTCCAGTAAGTTATTCTGTGTGAGAAATGTACAGAGTTGCTTGTTGTTTTAGCACTTCAATGGGAGAAGAGATACTGGTCTTTAGTGATGCAGAAGTGCAGGATTTAGAGAAGGTTTGTTAAGCTATAGCAAAAGTTCCAGTGTGGGGAAAGAATTTGGCATTCTGTCATTCCCCAACAAATGTCATGGGGTGAAGAAATACTCGACAAGGAAGTGCAAAATAAATCCCCCGGATAGTGGATTTATTACAATATGAAAATAATGAAATAATGAAAATAAGAAAATAAAAGGTGACAAATATGGGCATACATGGAATGAACCAAAGAGACAGTCCAGACAGTGTTACAGTATTTCCTCCTTCCAAAAGGTGCTACCTCGCACTGTAGAAAAACACAACTTCAGGGGACTGCCCAAGGCAGAGAGTTGATAATCCCAATAATGTATAGGTTGAGAAAAAAGCCTTGGAAGAAATCAAATATCTCAAATATTGTTCACAAATCTGCCTAATTCTGTATTAGTGAGCACTTCTCCTTCCCCTTCTGCTAAGATAATCCATCCACCTCACAGATGTGGCATATCAGGATGCTGATTAGACAGCATGATTATTTCACAGGTGTGCTTTAGGCTGACCACAATAAAAGGCCACTCTAAATTGTGATGTATTAGAGTGGTCTAAATAAACTAACTAAATAAACACTCTAAATAAAATCTATTTATTGTTCTTTTGTTTGTAAGTCGCTTTGGATAAAGGCATCTGTAAAATGCCTAAATGTAAATGCAACAGGTAGCCAGTACTGTTATGTACATGTAACTTAGGGATAATTTTACGCATTTAGAACTAAATGGAAACCAAGCAGATAAGCATTAAATAGTCTACATTAAAAGTTTAAAAGACAAACACTTTATTCCTAGTGCTTCTTATAGTGGCACAGGATGTGGCCATAGACAGTGATTTTGTGTGTGGGTTGAGCAATTGATCATACCAGAGCAAGGACAATTTTTAGGAGGAACTGGAGCTTGGATCGGCCTGTCAAATGCTGAATCTATTCCAAAGCAGGCTTTATAGGTTAGCAGTGGTATCTTATAAATAATATGGACTTTAACATGTAACAGTATTGGAGTTATATAGTAACATTACTTGGACCTGTAAAAATTATAGTTGCGGTGTCTTTGACTAACTGCAGCTGGTGTACTGGGGGGCTAAACAGACACCTAAGAGTGCATTACAATAGTCAAGCCTGGAGGTAATAAATGCATGAACACGCTTTTTGCATTAAATCAAGATAACACAAGTGATCCAGATAAACATAATGATTGGTGTGCTACAATATCATTAGGATGATCGGCAGGATGTTATGAAAAATCTTCAGGATATCAGTTCATCTGTGGTAGGTACTGCAGAAAATACATTTTGTAATCTTTTTTGTTTTGGAATAACAAAAAAACTATTTTGGAATATGTTTGTTCATCCCCCTCAGGAATGTAATAAATTGCTTGTAAACATGCATGATTCCACAGGCATTCCACATGAGTAATCCAAAAGGCAGGCGAAAGCCCAAGGGCAGGCGGCTAACTGTCACGAACTGTGTTTGCATGTAGACGGGAGGCGGACCCAAACGCTGGGTTTTATTAACTTTATTAAACCGAGGCATAATTCACTGCAGACAAGTAATCAAAAGGGGCAATCCAAAACAGTAATCCAAGACATAAGGCAGGGGTCAGGGCAGGCACCAAACATCAAAAACAGTACACAGTCCAAAGATCCAAAAGAGTATCCAAAATCACGAAGAGTACAAAAAACCACAAAGGAAGCAAACACAAATAGGTAACACAAAGGCAATACAACACATCGCAACTTCCTGTTTGCTAGCCTGAGCTTTTATACCTAGCAAACAGGAAGTCACGCACCAGGAAGCAGAAGGAGCCCAGCGACAGACCTGGAAACTTGGGCTCCCCCTGCTGGCCTATCGTTACACTAACAAACACAAATGATAAACAGACCAACATACAAAAACCAGGAACCTGTAAACCATGTTCATGACTTGCAGTGTGTTCACTCCTCACAATGGTTGGGTCTAATTTTGGTTATGGGGTACCATAACAGACCAAAAAAAAACATGTTACTTTCTCTTTTTACATTATATGAAGTCGGAAACAAAAGAAAGTGACACATTAGGAGAAATTTGTTTTCTGAGTGACACAAAAACAGGAAATTTGTGTCCAATAGATTCAATTTCATGCTATGAGACTGGATTGGTCTATATGATGCTCAAGTCTTTAACAATATTTAATGAGGTGACCATACCTCCTTCTAATTGAAAATTATAATCAAAAAGGTTCTGTTTACTTGAGTTTGGTCCAAAGAGTAATATATCTTTTATATCTTATTTCTATGATATATCTTATTCTATTTAAAATAATTAACCTTAAACGTGCACTGAATTGGTCTATGCGCTTTGAAGAACTGTATTGTGGAGGGGGGAAACAGCAGCACAAACGAAACTTTGACCGGCACAAACAAAGTACAAACAAACGAGTGAATTTGAAGCATGTTGGTGGGTTGGTGACGTAATCGCCCAGAATTCAATTTGTAATATTTTAATAACAAAAGCAACACAAACGAAACTTTCACCGGCACAAACAAACACAAACGAAGCACAAACGAACGAGACTATGTGGGGTATATTTTGAGTATGTGGGGGGCTGCGTGACGGCTGAATTACCTATAAATACTTTTTAATATCTAAAAAAACCAAGCAGCACAAACCAGCACAAACGGAGCACAAACGAACGAGACTGTTTTGCCGAAGTTTTGTGTTGGGTGAGGGGGCAACTTCACGCAGGTGTTGGGAAGCGAGCCTGACCGATCCGTGACACTACCTGATTTAGCAGAATTAATAGTAATTATCAGTTAATGCATTTGTCCACTGACACATTCCTAATTATACTTTATCCTCTTCAGCTGTGGAGCATATTTTGAATTTTATATAGAATTAGGCATTCCAGAATTTAAAAGAGTGCCGTACCCACATACTTTGGAATAAATTGATAAAAATGGTCTAACACATGGGTGAAATGTTTAATATTTTGTATTTTTACAATATTGTGATAAACACAGACAAAAAGCCTGTGTTTAAATTTTTTTATTTTTTTCATATTTTTTCATTTGATGTGTGAAAATATGAACATTATTTGTATGATTTTCTCAAGAGGTTGCAGACATACAAATTTATACCATATTATTCCTAACATGAATGGAATCATTAATGGAATTAATGGACATCATTGGACTTGCAAGAAAGCAGAGGTTCTATGCTTTCCAAAAATACCATGTATGTCTAGGTTTGTGCTTCACAGTTTATAAATTATTACAGTAATATGATGACCCCCGCGGACCCACCAGGTTAACTACTTTAACGTTAAGAAATGTTATTTCCAGTGGCCATTAGAAAATAAATGTACTGATATATAGTTTTACTTCAGAGCATCTGCAAAGATCAGAAAGTTTAAGTTAGTGACGAGCAGTTAAACACAGAAACAATCACCAGTAAATCCAAAACAATTTATTAACTGTACCACGACAGACAACAACTAACTATAGACAAACAATACAAAAAACATGACATGAAGAAAAGCAGGAACGATAGAGAAAGTAAAGAGATAGATAGAAGAGAAAGATCTGTTCATTAAGATCACCTTAATGTTTGGTTTCTCAATTATATTTTGAATTTTCTGTGTTGTTCCTGTTTGTCATTTTGACCCTTGCCTGCCTGACTATGTTTACCTTTAATAAACAGCTGCATATGGATCCCTCTTGCGTTTGAGCTTTAATTACAGAACATTTATGCATTTTAGCAGACGCTTTTATCTAAACTGACTTACAAATGAGAGAACAATTAAAACAGTGTATCAACTGAAGCTATAAGCATTTAAGCATTTTCCCTAGACTAGCATAGAGTAAGAAAACAAGTGCAGGGCACATAGGTCTGTAACAATGAGTTTAAGTAATTTGGTGCAGATCCAGTGGCTGTTCTGTAGGCTACCATTAGTGCCTTGAACTTGATTCGAGCAGCAAATAGTAGCCAGTGTAGGTTGGTGAGAAGAAGGGTGACGTGCTCTCTTTGGCTCATTGAAGACTACCCTCGCAGCTGCATTCTGAATCATTTGCAGCGGCTTGGTAGTACTTGCTGGTAGGCCCGCCAGGAAAGCGTTGCAATAGTCCAGTCTGAAATGAACTAATGCTTTATGAATGTTATGAAGTTGTGGCTCCACTCCAGAAGTGTTGGGTTTGCCGGAATTACCAGTAGTTCTGTTTTGGCAGGATTGAGTTGAAGGTGATGATCCTTCATCCAGGCT
>JBAJNP010006151.1:0-26481 GCA_036877545.1 Yasuhikotakia modesta | reverse complement strand
ATGTTTTGTCTGCAGACATACCACAAAATCAGCTTCCACTCTAGTGACATCAGCCACTGTTTTCAATCATAATTTTTAATCAATATCCTGCATAATGTTAATGACATGATTCTTGATCTATGTGTCGTTCTCTAGGGATCATTCATCCGCGCATAACAGGTCTGATATGAGGAATAAGCAGTCTGTAGGTTCCAGTGTTTGGATTAAAGAAAGCACTCTGTAGATGAAACGTCCATCTGTTGATGATTTAGTGAAACTGACGACCTGACGTCTTTAAAACGTCATAAAGGACACAGATGATGGATAGCAGTTCAGACTTCTTGATAGCTTTCACTGGGAATTTCTGTGCAAATGCCCTCAGTGTTTGAAGAAGTGATCGTTCATGTTTTGATGATAAAGTCTGTCATCATATCAAAAAATGTTTTGTATTTTATTTTTTGTATTTATTCTACAGAAACTACTTGTGAGAACTTTTGTTGCCGCTGGTTTGTTAGCATGTCAAGCATGTTTTTTTATGTTAAAATACTTTTATTCCATCTATATATAAAAATACAACTACAACTAAGCTATATAGAAGTTAATTTCCCTGGAAAGGAATATATTGTAATTGTAACATTGTTCCAAACAACCCAACACCAATACAATCAATGGTGCAAGCATGGGGCGGGACTATGTGGTTGTCCAACCAATGGCAGATGATGTTTGGAAAACCATCATTGTTTAGTCACTAATAGCACAGAAATGGCTTTAAGTCATGTGATCTTACCATAAGCAATATGATATTAGGTGGATATACAATATGATAAGAACATCATAACTCTTACCGTGCACTCTCATTCTTGCGGCTCATGCACTGATGAAGGAGGAGGTAGTCCTGCGGGGCGCTGTTAGACAGGGGACCATGAGAGTGGCGTACAGGTATGTCAAACGTAAACAGCATCGGCTGGCTGGAGTGGGCGGGTACTGAGGTTTTACGTTCACCAATCAGAGGAGCCAAAGAGCTGCCCAGGTCATTAGCCATGGAACGTGAAATGTGGGTGGTGGATGACCTATCGTCTGCATGGAAAAGCAAGAAAAACAAACATTCAGGAATGTGACAAACACTACTGCTGGAACCAGTTTCACTTTCATTTTTAGAAGCTCTGAGTCAATCTGCAATCTCAAATACCTTAAGTAAACAACCAAAAGAAACTGGAAATATGATAATGAACATTAGTAGATGACCATATCTGAATTACTGACCGGAGAAACATGCTGCTTTTAAAAACCCTGCAACAGAAGCCATTAACAGAGTTTTAGCCATTTTCCCACAGTGATAGAAGGGTAGGGACAAATCTGTCAGGGGTTTTGGGCAGTAGTATTTATGTGCATATTCAATAGTCTTCCAAACCCAGTCAATATGCACTGCCCATCCATCTTGTAGAGGAGCAGGAGGAGGAGCAAGACCATGGTACCAATAGTACTGCCGGGACTCAGAGACTGTGTGTCGAGCCAATTGATCACTATCTGTTTCCCTATTTCAGCGCAGCTGTGTGAACATCATGGCCTTTGCTTTGGGCTGTTTCTATATGACATCGTTGATTTGTACTGCATGGGTCTGCTGAAGAATTATCTCAGGCCTGTGGATTTAAAATAGACCAGGCAGTGAGCCAAAACTAGGAAGTACGCATGACCCTCCTCTTACCACCATCCCGACCTGCCCCTGAGAAGGGCAGAAAGTAAGAAGGGAGAGAGAAAGACACACATATAGAGAATAAGAGAGTAATAGTGAAAAGTCGGCCTTCTGTGTCGGCCTTCAGCTCACTTACAGCTGTGAGTAGCAGAACTTGTATCTACACATCATGGGAATTGGTGGGTATGTTGCACACTGAACTGTAAGTCATTGGCAGCCTCTTTTTAACACAACATCATAAATTCTGATTCCAAATGCTCTTCATGGACCGCAGCTGCTTCAAACAGATAGCAATACTCTACATAAAACATCTGAGATTTGATTAATGCGTGTTGTTGGTTTAAATAGTTTGATTTTAGCATGCTGCTGAGCTTACTGTAATAAATACACAAATGCATAACACAGACAAATATTAAAACAGTCAATTTTTAACCATTTAAAAAATAACTGATTAGATTTTAGTTGCAATGCATTCTGGGATTGCATTATCAACTAAAGATACATGCAATGTTAGATTAGAATTTGTGTAAAATAAGGTAGCTTAGAATAAACATTTTTGCATGAAGCATTATAGTTTTACTCATGCTGTCTAGAGAAACCTTGCATTGGGAGTGTGTCTACTAAATAATGTCTTAAACGCCATCTAAGTAGGCAGCGTAGGGCTTCATCAGGTTTCCAAGTTTACTGTATGGACCTAGGGGAGGTGCTACAACACTTGCCAGTCCTGGTTGGTCAATGCCTGTGCAATTTACATGGGAACAATTCAAGACATGGGATGTGGGTGATTCTGAGTTCTAAATAAGGTCACATATCTGCCTGGGGGAATGAGAGCACAGAAAGAAGATAGATAGAACCTACCACTTCCTGTCTTTAGAACGTGGCCACAGTGTCAGAGGTCCACTGAAGGTCTTCAATTACTCCATTGTTCACCAGGAGCCCGAAGCTCCCAGAGCTACATGGGGCAGCACTACTGTGTTTGCTTCAGAGAGCTTTGTGTATGCGTTCAACCATGACAGTGAGCTCAGAGCCCACTAACCACCATTGCTGTATTGATTTGTGGATGAAGAACACTCCAAAAGTGAGATTGGTAAATGAGGGACTCAGATTGAGACACAAGCCTTGGTTTGTGTCTGTCAAATATTAATGCAGCAAGGTAAAGCCACTTTAGGGCAAGCACTGGCAGCAGACAAATTCTTTATGACTGTGTTGCCTTTGATTATGCTGATGCTAATGGAAAACAGAATGACAGCGAATAAAAAACAAAAACCCAGGAAGTGGTCCAATGGCAGCAACATGATGAGAAATACCTTTTGTTTAACATTGACTCCATCATGGTAGGGAAATAAAACGCCTGTTGTTGGTTTACTGTTTAAACACCAAATGAAATTAAATTTTAAAAGGAAAAAACAAGTTATGATTGGTTCATATGAGTTCACTGTTTCATTATTGTGATTTTATCAGTAACCACTTACAGAAGCCTCCTTGCAAAGCTCTGCAATGATCCAAAACACATTAGTAACTGGAGAGCAATGCACTAAAACATTCAGAACACTTCAGCAATAATGTGGTAAAACCCTGGCAACCACCCACTATGACCTAGAATCATTGTAGTGATAAACAATTAGTTTATTGGGTGTCAGGGGTGCAAATTTAGCAGATTGGGTGCAGTACATAAGGACCAGGCAGCCCTAATTTAAGTGTCTTTTTTTCTAGAGCTCTTTGTAAAAATTACATATTTAAATTAACCTTTTTATTTATAACCTGTTGCATCACATCTTGTGCTTTCCAATTGTTTTTATACATGTCCCTTTTTAAATATTTAAAAATATTAATACTAATATTTTTAAATATGTGCCCTAAGACTGAGGCACAAACACCCTCATAAAAACATGTTTTTTGGGAACCTCAATGCAACCTTACTATATATGTCAACCTAAACACAGATTAGATATTCAGGCAAAACATATTGACTGGTACACTTTAAAATAATGTAGTATTGCACATTATTCTATATTATATCACCCAGATTATGCATGTGCATGTCTTTGTGTAGTTGGTGCCTCACTTTTTCTCCTACATCTAGTTTTTATGCCTGGCTGGTTAAAAGGGAAAAGCAATTTCGCTAACAGTTTCAGAGAAAGACAGTACTTAAGGAAACGTGCCTTCGGGGGACTAGGGCAGAGTCTGGCAAATCGACTTTAGATATGACTACTACACCACAGCCTACGGCCAGACAATACTGCCACCATTGTCTCCTGGGTCCCATGCTCTCAGCATGAACACTCAGACAACAATATGTCAAATCCCAAATGACATGTTGGGAACCATTTGCATTCTATAAATTGGGAGAATCCACTTTCCGTAATGAGACTGACGTCAGCACCTTTGGTCATTTTTGGGTTACTCACGCATAATGGAATGAACAATGGTGCTGGTGTGAGGGCCATGTGTGCTTATCTGTTCTTCTAGTATGTTAGTGCCTGTCATAGTAACCTCACTAACTCTATAACTCAATAAATTTAACAATGAACAGGGAAATCTCTGCAGCCCCTATCTGGGCTTAAGGCATTACATTTCTCATTTTGCAGACGCTTTTATCCAAAGTGACTTACAGTGAATTCAAGGTATACGTTTCATTTTCATCAGTACTTGCATTCCCTGGGATTGAACCCACAACCTTTGCGCTGCTAACACAAGTTAACATACATAAGTATACATACATAAGTACATATACATATACATACATAAGTAACATAAGTTCTACCAGTTGAGCTACAGGAATGCTTATACATGTTTTTGTGAAAGCACCATTGCAATTGGTCACAGCATTAAAATATTTTTTTCTAAATGCCAAACCAAGTGGTGAAAAAGGAAAACAATAAATTAATGGCTTAACATTAAATATATTCCAATAAATACTTGTGATGCAAACATTTTGTTTCCTCCATTATCCTTACAGTTACATGCATTTGTTTTGCTGCTAGGTAAATGTCAGATTTAAAGTGGTTTACATTATGTCTAATATTTGTTAAGTGTGAACAAATAAGACAATATTGCCCTGCACACTTTAACCAAAGCACGACATAAGAATACTCAAATGATGCTGTTTGAGCATAGTTGTGTTCTTACTGTTCATAATGATCAAGCTTTTAATTTTCATAATACATGATAAAACTGGAGTTATGCTGTATATCAAAGAACTGGCCTACGTCATATTTAGGTAATAATAGTACCCACAGTGTGGTTGCTAAAGTGTTCTTCAACCATAAAAGAACCACTCAGAACACACCTTAGTCTCTATTTGCACTGCATTGACTGACAACCTCCCATAACACTATAGCATCTCTATAGCAAGCTCTGCATGGGCAGGCAAAATACACTTTATCAAAACTAGAATTTTTTTAGGTAGAAATGCCCTGCTGGGATATCCAGCTAACACCATCTTCTGATGGTAGCTATCTTAATTGGTTTCTAGCTGGTCCAAGCTGGTCATTTACAGTTATTAGCTGGTCCATGCTGGTCCAGATGGCTGATCAGTTGGAATACCAGCTGGTAGGACTATGGTCGACCTGGTAGACCATCTTGATCAAGCTGAGTGGGGCTGGTAGATCATCTTAGGCCAGCAACAAATTAGCTACTATGTTCCAAAAACAAACATGACCACCCTACAGTAGTCCGACCTCTTTAGTTTCAGCAGGGTGTTAAAATCCAATATGTGGCCAGAGGTGGAGACCCAGGAAATAAGGTAACTGGAAGAGACAGGCCACAAAATGAGAGCTATGATTCAGGATTAGCTTCTTGATCACACGCTTCCAACCCCCTTCAATGCAGCCAGCATAACATTAGCACTGCCTCTGACCACACAGCAACATCAATTAACTTTAGCAACTCAGACTGATCAATTGGTGGCACAGTAGCTCTTTGTCAGGCCCAATAAATCATCTGTTTTGGGATAATTTCTTTCCTACAGGAACCGCTGCCTGGAGCAAGGCTTCAGTCTGTGTAATATTTCCTGAGGAAGTACCTAATTGCATGTGCTAAAGCAATGAGAGAAACTGTGGAAACAACATACAGCTGTCAGACTATAATTCAGCTTCAGTACTTCAACAGAGTTCAATATCATGATATCTAAAACTAACCATGTACTTTCTTAATATGTGTTCCTGGCCCTATTGTAAAGGAATAAGAGGTGAATGTCCTGTTTCATTAATATATTAAAAACAACATTTTCAGATAAAGCAAGAAAAATGGGTTGTGGGTGCCGTTTCCTGTTTAGGCCAAAGTCGGCAATGATGGATGAGTTGTTTTATTTCAGGTCTCAAAGTGAATGTACTTCAGACTGGATTATGATGATCTCATCATGTTCTCAGCAGCTTAGCAACCTGCTGCAACAGAAAACATGAGCTAGAGTTATAGTTACAGTATGTTCTTAAAGCAGTGGAAATCGGAAGTATTTGTGTCAAGGGAACAGCAATTTCACAGGAACTAGATTCTACAGCGTACATTAAAGTATAAACTATAAAGAGTGGGAGTGTTTTTCTTTTTTGCGATCTTGACACCTGGCTCAGCGTCTTCAAATAAGAAAAAAACAGACATTTTTATTTTCTGCAGTATACAGAATGTTGCATGAGTCAACAAACCCACAATTTTAGCTGAACAATGAATATGACTATTGTGAGCTTTCAAGCAGTTATAATCTGATGTGACTGTCGTCATCAGAAAAAAATGTATTTGTTTTTAATAGTCATTGTTTGAACAATCCCCTTTTTATCTCCTCGTTTTTCTTTTGTTTGGTGAAGAAATCGAAAGAGCTTTGTTATAAAGTGCCGACTTCACATTCACATCGACTTGTGCTTTGATGTTGTGTTTGCTAGCCTTACAGGCTAATTATTTTTTATAAATAAAATATAAGACAAGACAAACACAAAAGCTAGCCTGCTCCTCTAGAACATAAGTGCCTATCGAGAAACTTGGCAACTAAAAAAGGCAACTGTTTATGTGACAGTATCAACAGACAGAGGACTCATGCCACACACAGTGTTTTGACTCGAAATAAGCTTGTAAATTAAATGTAAACAGTGTAAAATGAGAAAGCTGATTCTGACATGATGCCTCTTTGGAAAGTGGAAACACTTTAATCTGGATTAAAGACGCCTTTAGTTTACTTGATTACTGTGGGATGCTTGAGCTCATATTTTGACCTTTTAATGGATAATAGAGGCAAAAGCATTACTACAACATCTTAGACAACTATAAAAGTGGTTTTACATTTCAAATAAAAAAAAGTACTTATTAATATATGTCATCTCTAGGCTTTTGCCACTTTTTTCATTGAAGAAAACTATTGGTGACAAAGTGAGAATTGGGATCAAAACCCAACACAGTTGGAATTAAGTCTATGTCACCCACATGAGCACCAAGGCTCAATGTGTCTAAAGCACTTTAATTAACTGCTATACCACTGCTTACCAGCCAAGTACCGCTGAATATACAGTATTGTATACACAAGATTTTGCCATTTCCTCATCCAATCCATCTTCCATGTAGAGCCAGGTGTTTTATTCACCAGGGCAGCAATAGCTGAAATTCTGTAGAGCTCAGTGGTATAAACGCCACCATGATTGATAGAGGCTCTTTGCTCTTTCCATTTTCATTTTGCCTCGCTTTCATCCGCTCTGGGTAGCAAGACCAGATTTACATAGAGATCTATGAGCTCACCAGAGAACAAAATTACATCCGCCTCTTAATTTTGCCAATGACATAAATGTGATAACTGTGCTATTTTTGAACAGGTGATCTCATCAGGAATTACTGGGCAAGAGTTATTTCCCTGTGAATGTAGCAGTGTCTACATAAAACCTCAAGTTGTTTAAATAAACAGATCTTAAAAATGTCATGGCGGCTTAATTTCATTAAAAGTGTTTCCTGTTAGCCTTTCTTCCCAAGCGTGGTGATTTTTCACCTCTTGTTTATATGCTAACAGAAATGTGATGTAGAGCTGTGATATAACTGTGGTCAGACTGTAATGCAGCAGAGGCCAGCACTGACAAAAGTGATGTTATTTTTTTCACATTGAAATGAAGGCACTCAATTTATGTTTATTTAGTGTGATTAATTATGAAACAAATAACGCGTTTCATCTGCAGGCGGTGTACTTGCCAAACCACATTTACTAAGCTTGCAGGATAAGTGAGAAGCCACACAAAGAGATTTCGCACGAAGTGTTCCTGACACAGCATACTTGACTGTATCTCAGCTTGCCATTTGCAATGTTCTGTGCAGAGATAACTTTGTACATGGCTTTATTTAAAAATGTAAACAGAATGACTCGGTGACACTACCAAAACATTGTTGTTTGTGACACCCGGCTTAAAAGTGTTTTAACCAATGGGATTTGAGGATTATCTGTTTAACTTTTTCAGTAATTTCAATTTCAGTCATTTTAAAAATGATCTATTTAGTACCACTAGCAATGCAAAACTGACACTTTGTTAAAGGCTAAACTTAAAACCTCACAAAAAATTTGAAAAATCTACGCAAGTTTAATGTATATTTAGAAGTTGTTTCATGAGCTATGTATGTAAGTATTACAAAACTGTGACCAATGGCTGAATTGTCACTTGAAAGAACTACCCCTTTAATTATGACTCCAAACCCAATGCAAACCCATGTTATACAGAACTTGATAAACTTACCCAGACCTGGCCATGAAACCCAGGAGTTTGTCTCGTCCCACTGAGCTCAGGTCAGGTAGCAGACTTCTAATATGTTGCCATGGGGATAAGCATGGGGATTCTGGGATGCTGAGCAGCACTCCGGGCAGAGCGCTGAGTGGCATCAGCAATCTGACCCCAAAGCAACATGTCGTCTCGTTATTTCAACAAAAATCGATACGATTGAAGGGCATTTTGTGTGTGTGAGCATTTGTGTGTATTAGGGAGGGGCTGTCCTGGTGCTACACTGGGCTGGAATGACCTTGTCTAACCTTGGTATTGGTCCCAGGAACAGCTTGCCATCCCATCCCCATGTACTCCAGCCAAACCCTGACAGACAGATCAGAGCATCGATAACAGCCTGCTGCTATCATACCATCCCCCACTAGAGCAAAAAGCCTTTTAAACACACACACACTTCTGGGTTTCTAAAGAGCCCTGTGATCTCCACCATGCATAATCAACGACACATTAAAAACATTTCGATACAAACACATCAACAATGGGGCTCATATTGTAAATAGGGGTGGGTTGTATGACCATTGTCTTATATTTTGGTATGAATAATTTTATTTCAGAACTGTCTATATAATTTATAAATCATGTGGTAAAATCGTAATCTAGTAGATTTACTTTATAGTAATTTGTAAGGAATTTAAGATATCTCCCAAATAACTTGATTGTTTCTCCTTGACTGTTAGATTAAACTGAAAGCAGAACTCAGTTTCAGAGAAAATCTTAACAATGTCTCAAATTGGCTCAGATCTGACAAGATAACAAAGTCTGCAGTCAAATGTCAAATAATTCATTATGATCACAAATAATATTAAAATCTCACACAACCAAATTATCAGAGTTATGCAATAGTTGTTTTGCATATCATTTGCGTATCAACAATTGCCTCATTTGTTTTTTATTACTTTTATTTCTCCCAAGAAATATTAGGGGAAAAAGTTGAGGCAATGCTGAAAGATCACTGAGAAAATCTTCACAGCCATTAAATCTTTTTCTATGAATGCTTTACAAGTTCTTCATCTCATTATTTCATCATTTGTCTTATCTTGTAGACATGCCTTGTAGGTTTTAAAGGCAAAATGTCTCTCTTTTTATAAGTATAAAAATGTCTGCTCAATGAATACATGTGCATATAAAATTTCATATAATATAATCAAATTTCATTTTTAATATAAAAAATATTAAAATCTCACTTTACACCTGCCAGTGATAGTTGCACAAACAAATCTGCTGTAGTATAAATGGCTACATAATCTTCACTAATCAACACATTTAGCCTGTGTCAGTACTATGTTCGTCTTAGCCTGTTTCAGTA
Source organism: Yasuhikotakia modesta (assembly GCA_036877545.1). Classification (NCBI taxonomy): domain Eukaryota; kingdom Metazoa; phylum Chordata; class Actinopteri; order Cypriniformes; family Botiidae; genus Yasuhikotakia; species Yasuhikotakia modesta. Next base: position 16,766 of record JBAJNP010006151.1, on the reverse strand, counting down.
CTATGTAGACATACATGAATAAAACAGACACAGCAATTCATGTGTCAGTATGGGGAGGGCATGGCTTACCTCACATTACTTTATATACACTCCACCGTAAACTCTTAAAGGGAGAATGAAACCCGGAGGTGGACAGATAAGAGTCAAGTCAGGCTTCAACTCTAAATCATTGTTTTGACTATACTGAGCACACAGAACCGCAGACATCATCCTTCACTGTCTGTGCCTGCTTGACAATATGCAGACAAAATTATTTACTAGCCAGATCATCCTGGGAATCCCCGGAGCTTCCCAACAGACAGGTTTTAACAGAGGTTACCATTTTTCCATCTTCTTTCACTTTATCCCATTAAAACCAGGAATATTCAGGTATTTGTTGTTTTGATTCATTTCTCTGTGTTGTGTCAGCACATATTTTTTCACCCAGACAATCAGATAATTCTGTTTAAATATAAGAGACAGACATAACAACACTTTAAGACTTAAACAACCAATAATAATCTCTGATGAACAGAGACCACAAAACCTATGGCACGCACCACACATAACAACATCTTTTCTCAAAACTAACTTCTCTATTCTAGTCTCTCTGCAAATGCATATAACCAGTTGGTTTCAGGGTGATTTTAGTAGAGGTATGAGGTCATTTAACTACAAGTTAACACAGGTCACTAACTCAACAGCACAGTCTCTGCAAATCTGCGCACTGTAAGACCCTTGACAGGTCTTAAGAAAGTTTGACTGCATGTTAAGTTTAAACCCAGACACAAGCCACCTACACAGTTTTCCAGTAGCTTATAAAGATATGCTACTTTTCTCACATGTTCCGAAAACAGACCATTTCAACAAAATCAAATAAACACACATGAACACAATCTACATGCCCTGGACATAATTTGGTCTCCCAGGAATGTTCCTGAAGCTCTGGCAGACAGACACAAACACCCTGCCATCCGGCTAGCAATGCTAACTTCCTCTAAAATGAACTGGGTTCTCCCATTTTTCATGCTCACAGTGCAGATGACAACTTGATACTTGCTTGGGGAAAAGAGAGGGGGCAGTGTAGGGGGGAGTCTGCAGCCGCTCTGATCTACATTGCAGTTGGTGTGTGTATTATTCTCTATGAGACTGAGGCTGCGTCTCATCAAAAATAGTTCTGTTTCCAATCAGCTTTTACCACTTTGCCCAAAGAAGTGTATGGATACAGCCCATATTTGAGTGTGTATGTGTGTGTGTGTGTAAGAACACATGGGATGGATATGCGATGGCTGGGAATAAAATGTGCGTAAAAATCTGTGTGAGTAGACTTGTGTGTGACTTAAAGTCAAGTGTTGCTGGCTGACCTGTTGAAATAGGTCAGTTAAGGTTCTCATGATTAGACACAGACTGCTGTAGCTTAGCATGACTTTCTCATTACCAAAGCCATCAACCTCTGCGTTCTCATACCTCAGTGAGTGGAAACAGATCTTTTTAACAACCGTAAACAATAGAATAATATATAGGACACTTGAGTTCAAAGAGCACTCATTCATCAATAAAAATAGACAAATTAAAAAGATTATGTTTAAATTTAGCAAAATGTCTGAGATGTTTTTTCCATAAAAAAGTGACCATGGTGACCAAGGATTTTCATGGATTTCATGGATTTTCAGTGAATAACAACTTAATTTGTTAATGTTCCGTTGATGTTTAACAGTTCCTAAAATGAACTGAGGAGACCATCATGAACATTCATCCCAATGTGTGAACAGAAGACAGTGAATGCATACAATGTCATTACAAAAAAACACAATATCTTTCTTTGCACTGTTCGTACATGATACAGAACAAACACATCATCCTGGGTTACTAAGATGATACATAATGTTAATGAAAACTGTTTGCTCCTACACGTTTAACCAATACATTTCTGTGATTTTCCACACTTTGCCATCTGTCTTTGATTGCTAAATAGGGATTTCACAGGATTTCACAATTTAAATCAGTAATACTTAGTTGCAAATATCTCTGAGCATGAGCATAACCCCCAAAAAATCTATCATTTATTTTCATAACTTTGTAATACATCAAAAATATTCTAGTTTCCATAACTATTACAGAATAGTGCCTCTAAACCTGGTATAGAGAGTTGCTATGCCAAAGAGTTCACTGAGGGCAAAACAGCCTCTGCCAGTTTTTACAACTATTTATTAGTATTAGTATTGAGAATTTATTAGGTAACATAAGTATACTTTTAAACAGCAAAACATTTAACTGTAATAACATAATCTTTACCTGCATGTGTGTTCAAAACATCTAGATTAGCTGTGTTCAGATGGGCAGTAAATTACACATGGATTTCCTAATGTTTTCCTATGTAAACATCCAATGCAGGAATAATCTTGAAAATAAAACTGAAAATTCATCATGTACTCAACTGTTGTCATTTTTTTCAGTGAACTATTCATTTAAGTACTGAAAACATTAATAGTGTGGAAAAAACAACCACTGGAGTGATGTAATTATTACAGGAAACACTGAATGAAGCAGAAATCAATACTTTGTAACCATGATGCAGTAACAGTGACACACAAACATCTGAAGTGTACTGTACTGAAGAGAAAAACAACTTTCATTAACAGTTCCAAAAAACATCTGAAAATATTTGTCCCAAACCCAGACAAACATTTTATTGCTCACATGTTGCACTTTAATATACATAATGGAGTTCTCACTTATGGTTTATGATTGCTCCTTTGGGAAACACTAATCCAAATTTTCTTGTATTTGCTTTCCCTGGGACTTAACTTTTGACCTTAGCATTAGCAGCACCACAATTGAGCAACTGAAACTTTAGGTTTTTCCTAAAATTCCTTATCATAAATAAATTGACCATGAAACATCTATTAACATACAGTAGGACTATAGAACTATAATGTTACTGTAGAAAGCATATCATGTTGACCTCTAATTAGCACACTTCAAATTTAAAGCCAGACATTAGAATTCCCTCTGATTCTAACTCAGAGACAAATATGGCATTACCAGTTTTCCTTTGGAAAAATGTACAAGTACAAGACTCAAATCTGTCTTAGACTATCAATTTTCATTGCTCTCCAAGAGAAAATAATGAGAAATCAGCAACAATTTGTGACTTTTCTTCCCCATAAGATTCCACATATATTATAATGAATAAAGCTTCACACAATTTGTTCATCTTATTTAGAAATCAATTTTCACAATCTGAACTGCACTGCGATACAAGCATTCTTTATTTTAAAAAGAGTCAGCGTTTAAGACTGTCTTCTGCATAAACACTACCATTGTGTCTACAATGATGGGCAGCATTCACTCCCATTCTTTAACAAAACAAAAGGAAAAATCAATAGAGCTTTCAGTCTGCATCCATTTAGCAGGGCTGGTCCAACCCAACTTTCTCAAATGACAAGAGATGGAGTGGAAAAATAGGAAAGCTATAAGATCTTGTATCAGGTTGCTATTCTAGCCTCCTTATTATCAGTTTAGAGAAAGAAATAGCACATTACTCAAGATGAGTGCACTGCTACAGTAAAACCACAGATAATGGCATAGCTATATTGAATTTCATTACTATAATAGCATCGCATAAGCTAACATAGATTCATAAACCAAATTTAGAAGGCAGCGTTGAACAATGCTTACATATACAGTAAGCAACGCTTTAATAACTTAATAAATTAAAGAATACAATTGTTTAACTTTCTCTTGATTTAATTTTTTCAGAATACTACAAAAGACTTTCTAGTATAGTAGCATTAATCTTGTATGTGCAAAAAGTGTTTAAATATAATTGAATATTATAGGCTGACTTTATGCAACTTCTGTACAAAATGGCAATTATTTTAGCAGCCCTACAAGAAACAAATTTGTGCTTACAAGACACCAGGTTGCAACAACAAGCTGTTTTGAAGATAAAACTATTTTAATTAAATTGCCAAGTTAGTGGCATCAAAGAGCAATAGTAGCAAATTAAATTGGATCTCCAAAAGCAAAACTGTATATTCTCCTGTCTGTGAGATTATACTTGTTATTATTTCCTTTTTACTGGGCAGAACATGTGATTACAGTTTAGAAATTTTTCATATTTTATTTAAGTACTTATTTCGTACATATGCTTGTATTTTTTCCCCAAAGCAGTCTATTCTATAATTTGTATCTTTAACCCACCCGAAATGGCACATAAAAGAAATGTGATTGGTCACTTTCCATGTCAGTCAGATCTCAGTCTAAGTGGGCGGGTCTTGGCCAGAATAAGTCACAATCTGGACCAGACTTCATGTCACTTAGTCAACGGTCTGGACACATAAGACCACCTGATGAGATCTTTACATGTTAAAACTGCCAGACTCTCACAGATGGGATAGACAATCCCTCCAACAAACATATGTTCACAACAAAAAAAACTCTGCAATGCAATAGTGACATTAAAAGATAAAGCAATGGTACTTTAATATAAATGTATGATACTGAATAGGAACGAGCATGTATTTAAAGTACCATAGTATTTACATAGCTTTTCAAAGCACTGGAGTACAAAAGAACACTATGGAATTATCAGGGCTATTCAACTCCGGTCCAGGAGTGTCACTGTCAGAGTTCAGCTCCAATCCAAATTAACAGGAAACACTGTTAATAACCCCTGCCTATAACATTCAAGCAATTCTGAGGGCCTTGATTGGTGTTTAATTAGAGCTGAAGCTAAACTCTGAGTTGCCCTTGAGGAACAGAGTTTAACAGCAACCTTGTTGAAAATCACAACAGACCAAAAAGACTCTACTGGTCCCCTAAACTTGAGTCTGAACACAATATTTAATGTCTTTCTCTTACCGTGCTGGATGTCTTCGGACTGGTTGAATCCACACAGCTGGCAGATCGAACGCACCCAGCGGTTCATCTCATCCTCCGTTTCTGCGACCAGGTAGAATGTTCTCTCTGTGGTCTTAATGTCAAACACAAAACTGTCCTGGAACTCCTTGCGTTTGAAGGTCAGTCCTGCGTCCACCTGCTCACAGCAGTGAAGGTCTATGATGCGAATAGGTTTTTTGGCATGGTCGTTCTTGTAGTACTCCAGTACGTCTGGGTCTCCACTCATGCGCCCACTGCGTAGGATAAACCAGCGCTTCTTCCAAGCCTACAGAAATCACAAAAATGAACTAGAATGTATAACATGCATTTGTGCCAAGCATTAACTGTATTTGCAATACGTCAATGTTTCATAAAAACATAAACAAACTGTGAATAGTGAATAAGCTAAACATGAAAAATGAAGAAAATACATAAAATTGATACCCTTAACATGCTTCCTAAAAGAATATATAACGTTAAATAACACAAGCACATTTAATTGGGTTTAATTATGTTTCTTTTTTCAATTTCATACAACACAGTAAATTGCAATTTCTTGACTTATGGTACCTTAAATGTAAACAATACAAAATCAAAATGATTACTGAAATTTGTTTCATAGTGTGAACACTGTCAGAAATATTTGAAGACAAAATGTTCAACATCTCCTTTAGTTTGTGCTGAAGTGACACTGATCAAAACCACGATTAAGCTCCAAATATGTCTGCATGTATGTGTTCCATATTACGTATGTGTGCATGTGGCTTATTTAAGACAGGTGCTACTCCCACACAGTTTCCTGCTTAGATAAAGTGTTGAGGAGACAAACAGACACACACGCATACACACTGCTATAACACCATCATGACATCTGCAAATCTACTGAGACGACAATACAATAAATTTGTATAGGAAAACATGCACATGTCCATATTATCACGCACATTATATATAGAATTTTCACTTGTATACAAAGTAGCTGCAAATTTCCCTGTCTTAATATAATTTCAAAGTGTTGCATTAACCGCATGGAACAGAGAGGAAATTGGTGATGCTAATGCTAAAAACAAATTGCTGCATTTGTGTATAGAAAAACAGAGGGCCAAAATGCTTTCTTAAACTATTAATTAATGTGCATTGTGTATTTGATATACAAACATTATTACAATTGCTTTACTTTGAACCTGGACAACCTGTGTTTGTTGCTCTTTTACTGGCTAACAGAACAGCGATCTTAGACATTATTCTGACATTTTACTGGTATTGTTGCAGCATCATTCAAACTTTTTGCTAGCAATGCCATTGTAGAAATACCCAATTTCTAGGCATATTTATCACATACAATATTAAATTATAATTATATTTATTTGTCACCCACAATTACTATAGCCATTACATAGAGTTAATGGATTTAAACAAGCTTTAGGAATTTAACTGTAAGTATTAACCTTAAGTATTAACCTTTTTCTACATGAATTATACCTTAAACCAGTGGCTAATGTTTAACCGTATTCCCTATTTGGCTGATCATGTAAAAAATGGCGGCACCTTTAAATGTTACAGCTGTCTAGAGTAAAGAGTCATTTGACTGACTGACAGAACGCAGTTAAGATGGAAACAGCTGGAAAATGGACAGAGGTTGTGGCCTAGTGCCAGAAATTCACTTCCACCCATCTCTCTCCTGCTGACACACAGATCCCACAGGCCCTCTTTCCTCCATCAACACTAGCACACACACAAATCCACCTCTGCTACCAAACCAGGGACCCAAGGACACCGTCTACCAACCGCTACACCCCCTCTCTTCCTCGTGCTGCATCCAGCCTCACTATCTGACAGGAAGCGGAAAATGGATCTTACTACACATCCTGTGTTTTCTCAAGCCTGCTGTTGACTCGCCATTCACTCTATTCTGCCGGCCTCTCCCTGGCTCTATTTACAATGGTATACTAGCATACTGCTTAGTGTACAGTATACACTGAGTGCTGCCTGCTGTTTTAAAAAATTGAATTCTAAGCGAGTGTTCTGGCAACCAGAGCCCAGAATAGGTGAGAACTCCTTCAGTACTCTTTGAGGTACTGTATACAGTATGCAGTATATTTAAGTTACACAATATATACTAGTGAACATTCTGGAGTGAGCATTATGGTGGTGTTAAACTGCTTTATCACATCACTACTGTCACTCTGTTCTGCCTGTGCTCTGAAAATGACTGCTATCCAGTCACCCAGAAGTGAGGATGTGCTGACAGCTTTCTGTCGTTTGCTGAGCAAAACAGGAAATTAACAGGACCTCCAAATTTAGATGCAGTTTAGCTGCAGCAGTTTTCTGTTCTCTGATGTGATTTCTGTGACATTTCTAAAAAACACGCACATTACCTTAGCAAATAAAAATACCATGTCTCGGGAATTTATTTGTTGTTGGGGTCTCAAGTTTGTCTCAGATATTCCTATAATTCATTAGGAAAAAATATACACAAATTCTGCTTTTAGACAATTAAGCTTAAACCTAATAAAATGAATTAGTGTAACATAGATATACTCAATTTGATTTTGGAAGAATTTGCTTAATGTTTGCTTAAGAGAAATGCTTAATTATAAATTGAAATATTTTTGACTTTATATGATTAACTTTGGTATCTTGGCAGTTTCAAAGACTGTTAAGGTCTCATTTTAAACTCAAGAGGAGGCACATGTAAGTTCACTATGTATGGAACAAACAGAAGATGTAAGATAAAATTTTTGCTCTCCATTTTACCTCAGTGCTGTCTAACACATGACTAGGACATTGTTGGGATATAATTTATGATTTGACTTTTCTGAGTGTGCCCCATCATGTAAACTCACAATTTTCATCTGTAGTAGTTGTAAATGTTTTTGTTTTGAAAGTAAATTGGTAATTAACCACATGGTACAGGCATTAAGCTTAAACTTAACTCTTGTGTACAGAGAAGTAAAAAGGCTGAAGGTTTAGCTGCTGGAGAGCTATTTATAAGTCATTAAATAAACAACCTGGTTTGACAGACTTCTGTTTTTGAAGAATCAGACAGTGAAAGCAAACTGCTATAAAAAAACAGTCTGGCCACATCTCGTTTCTTTTTAAACCGGTAACTGACAAACACAACTACTGACAAGCCACTATCCTACACAGCTGACTGACTGACTGACTGCAGACTGAGAATGCAACAGTGTGTTAATCCCACCAAAGCTTAAAATGCTGTAGACAAATAAGACATGACCAGCTGGATCTGTAAATGAAAATCCCTGCTTAAACTGATTATTGACTAACACTTTGACAGCGTTGGCTTATGTTACAGACATAATACTGGGAATTACTCCGAAATTTATTCCGACATAGACAAGTATGATGTTTTCAGAGGTGTAATAAATACAATTATTATAAAAATATATTATAAAATAAAAAATATTTAAATATTATTTGCCAAGTAAATAATGTTCAGACAAATACGTGTCATGTTAATAGCATACTGATATTATGTAAGTGTGACAAAGATGTTGTTGTATTGACGGTTTGCTGTATTAGCATAACATGTTTCACTTTAAGTTTAATCAATCATGGATATAGATTCACTAAAATCAATATTAGGTGGATTTTCTGAAAATATCTTTCCCTGCTTTAAATATTTATAGTTTAACTGGACCTGCAGTGAGCAATGATGGGCTTTTGTTGTTCATCTAAGACATCCGTAGAACATCCTTGTTTGTGGTTTTTGGAGTGACATGTTTTGTGGGTTGTGAAGCTCCACCCTCTAACCTCAGGTCACACCCAATTTGGACAGGGTGCAATGAACAAAAGTACATGACGTAATCTACCATAAATGAATCTTGTTGACTATGTAGTTTTGCTAACTGATGCTGGCTAGTTGATTAGTTTGTTTTACAAGCAAGTGAGGGAGTGAGAGGTTGCATAGGAAGAGCGTGAAGAGGGGGAGAGAGAGAGAATAAAGATGCAATCACTTTTAGCATCTCATTTGAATTTATGCCACTCTTATGGCTGTTACATGACAAAGCGAGATTTGGAACAAAGCCCAGATCAGTTAAAGGAGGTCAGGATAGCCCAGCTGGAACACTGAGTAGATCTGCCTCCACTGCTCTCAGATCAGTGGAACCTTTTATGTATTAAAAAAAGCATATTACCAACAAAAAATACTCATTTTACTACATGATATTACCTACATGTTTTCCTCAATAGCATTAACTACAGGACACACTGTAGTATATCACTTACTGAAATGCAGATTTTTTTTCCCAAAAAGTGATGAAATGTAATAAGTACGAGCTCAAATATTAGACCTTGAAACCAGCATTTATACATGCTTGATGCATTTTTAACTTCTGCTATTTGCTATTTTAAAGCAATCAATTACAAGAAATTGTTTTCAAATGGTTTTGATGGTTTTGTAGCCTAACTGTCACGCAATATCTGGTGGCAAGAATGCATTTTTGGTTTCAGGGAGTATACGGCACAGTATAAGGAACAAACAGCTTTGCAGAAGAAACTGAAATGTGATCTGAGGTTGATAAGCTAATAACAAATGAAGGGAATGAAATATTGCACCATACCAATTTATGAGTGAAAATTTGCATGTTACATCAAATGACAACATTGATCTCATGTCAATGGCTGGAATCCAGTTGCTCATTATCGATTGGGTGCCGCTCGGTGATGCGTTGCCAAATCGCATGCCGTTCTAATAATGTGCCTCAATTGGAATACAGCAGGTCTTATCATGTCCTGATCTGTAACTTATTGAAAAACAGGACTGATTCTTTTGCCCTAAAAAAATTGTCATGAAACTGCTTGATGAAACTCACATGGAGGTTATAATAAGAAAAAATCTATTTCAGATTTGTGTAACATTGTATGAAAATATGAAAAAAAATTGTTTTGAAGAAGTCACCTAAAAATAGACACAAAAGCTCTTTTGTTTATGCTCCAGCCAACAGCCTTTGTCTTTTCTGGGCTCATAACTCACATAAGGGCTATTTTTAGACACACTAAACAATACTGTATGAGAAACAAACAAACAAGACAAACTCCTGTCAGGTCATCCACAGAGGAAGGAGGAACTCAGCATGGCTTTTCCATAGGGGAAACAAAACAAGAGCGTCTATATAGAACAAAAATGCATTGTGGGAAATAAAAGATAAATAGTGTGATTGTATTTAAGGATTTAGACACTTGGGAAAAAAAACTAAAGCGTTAACAATGTAAATGACTTTTAACTCAATTGCTTTAGCACTTTGTGCTGAGGTAAGCACATCTCTGATACACTGAGGCATGCACTTTTTAGGTGGCATCAAACCTTTTAAGAAATTACAGTATTTAGTTTTGGTTAAAGCACTGGTAAAAAAAATAATTAATCCCTAGTATTGTGCTATTACAAAGTTCAGATTTTCCCACCTGCAGATATTATGGTAGAGCAGAATGAACTGTGATTGGTTATTTTATATCACTGTCACATGGTGTTGTTTCGTCCAAGTGAATATACTTGGCCAGAATAAGTTATAAAGATGACCACAGTTTACTACATCATTATTTTAAAGGACAAATGTTCCTGGTCTGAATATGAACCCTACCAATTAAAATGTCATGTCACCGCCATAAAAGAAGCAATCTTAGATTGTGTATTTCTGTACATTGTGTATTTGTACAGAAAAAAATCTGCTCCTAGCACCCCACCTGTAGTACCTGTTTCGTACATACAAACACACACAGCTGAGCAAACACACGCCTGTTCAGAGCTACGTCGTCATCCAGACTGTTTGTCAATCCACCCTGTCCTATAACAGACCCTAATGTATACAAAGGTTGTGTCTCAGAAGCACAAGGCAGTTGGGGAGCGTGATGGTCTGGCCAGGCAAACTTTGGGGTGAGCAGCTGCTCTTTTGTAGGCCACATGGGCGGGTCACATGGTCTTCTGTTGTCTCCAATAACATTCTGTGTCTCATTTCAATTGTCTCTCCTCTGTTTTACCTCCATCTCCAGGCCAGATTTATAATATGTCTTATCCTCTCTTTCAACACACAATGATTAAAAATAACCTCAAATGACCCACTCTTAAAGGGACAGTTCATGCAAAAAATAAAAATTAATTCATCAAATGACTCTCATGTCATTCCAAACCTGTATGACTTTATTTCTTTTGCAGAACACACAATAAGAATTATTAATTTTATTTGTACATTTAGAAGAATGCTGGTAAACAAACAACATTGGTCCCCACTTACTGTTATTGTATAAACACCTAACCATTGTAACATTTCTCTCAATTTCTTCTTTTGTGTTCCTGATAATGTCACAGTTTCTTTGTAAAAACATGCTATTTGAAAATGCTAATCAGTCAGTATCACGATATGTCAAATCACACAATAATACCATATCAGATCTATTACTGATATCATCAGTGCAATATCACAAGTTTTTTTTGCAAAGTAAAAAAATCGAGAAACTCTCAAGAACTAAAAAGGCATAACTTAAGAAAATATAAATAAAGGCCAAACACATATTTCTGTAATGTAAATAACACAAACAACTTTCATAAGTGTAGCTGCAAGATTACAGACACTCAGTTTCACTGTTATCATGCCACATCTACCAAGCTGTGAGGAAATGGATCAGAAATAGATTCACCTTGTCTGATTTCTTAGTTCTACGGAAATCTGTAGTAAAAAGTTTCGAAGAGCAAAGGGGTCTTGTGTAATGCGAACACCCACGTGTCATCACTTGAAAGAGGAAGCATGCTCTTTATATCTCTACATCGTTCAAAGCTGTTAAACTGTTAAAAAAATCTGCACAACCTGAAACAATTCTGAAGCAAGTGCTAATATAGCCTGTAAAAGTGTGACCAGCAGACAGTTAAGTGTGAATGAATAAAGATCACACTAGCTGATCACACAGCTGTCCTGTTTTGGGTTTTTTATGCAAGAGATGGTCAATAATTTATATTAGAGAATAGCAACTGTCTCAGTTTATCAGTCAAAGTCATTGTATTGCTTCATTACTTAACTAAGAAAATATCCATTGTGTTCTATAGACTTATATTATATCTTTATGTATATTCGGTGTCAAAAACCTTTAAAAAATAGCTCTCTCGCAGAAAAAAAGAAAGTCATATAAGTGTGGAAAGGCATAAGGGCTTTTGGTAAAAAAAACGTTTTTAACAGTGTTTATAAGATTTTTCTCTGTTTTTCTCTTGTTTGACATTCAAGAAATAATCACCGATTTGTGGCTAAAAAAAGCACCTCCTGCATGTTGAGCAGATGTCACATTTCTGTGTTTACATAAGTGACATCAGTTTATGGCATTGGAAAGTTGTTAAAATAAACTACACACAATGTCTGTGACTGTTCAGTTTAAAGATGGTTTATTGCAGCTACATGTTTTTTTCAGAGTTTTTTGGGCTACGAGTTTAAAAAACTGCCGCATCAGTTATATGGATTACTTAAGACTTTTTGTGCTCATTTTGAAGCTTTGCTGTTCAAATCACTACAATATCAAAAACTGCCACAATATCTGGTTTTTGTGTTTCACAAAAAAATAAGAAAAAATAAGGGTGAGAGAATAAGAGAAACCTTTTTCATTCATAGGGTTAATTAAGGGCAGTTTGCACCCTACACCCTCAGTCGCTGATAAAGACCCTCGTCTGACCCACATGGAGATAGGAAGCAGAAAGGAAGTTAAATATTGTGGCTGTGGGTGTCATTACCTTCAGAAGTAATCTTGGGCAGATGCTTGAGAGTCCCACTGCAATCTGCATTAAACTTGTCTACTTCCCTAATAGTCAAAACAGTGGGCCAGTGAGGGTCAGCAGCTGTGTTGTGTTCCAAGTGTCGATAAACCCCCCTGACAGCACACACCCACATACACACACGCTCCACATTTAAAGTACCTCATGAAAATACCAACAACCTACCGCAATTGAAAATATTAACACGACTAGTAACTGGATTTTCACAGTGGCCTCAATTTTGAGGTTCCCAGCTAGCAGGCTTAGTACACATAGTACACAAGTGTGAATGCACACACTTCTAGGTCTCTTACATATAGTACTTCCAAGTCATTTCTTGCACAGAGCACGATTCTGACCATAACAGACAGCCGTGCATGTTCTATTGATGACAAATGGGAATGAGCAAACAAATTGCATTTAATTTCTGAAAGTAGCTTTTGGCAAAAGAGAAGAAGGAACTTGCCTTAGAGGACAGGAAGCTGAAAGGAAAACTAAATAACTCAGAGTTTAAAGAAAAAAGACCAATTAAACAGATTAGAGTCTTATACTGTCTGAAGAGCCAAAATACAATCGCAATGTTCCGCATTCATCTGGTCAATGGTCTCCACAAGGTGCAACAAATATTATTCATTGTTTTAACAGCATTCATGCCTTGATGATCAAAAGACGTGTGCGTCACTCCTGAATGAAGCCATTGGGCGCCGATCGCTGTATCCAATCAGATTTCTTTGCTCGACACCCACTCATATTTGAAAAAGGAGTTCAAACTCAAAAGCTGGCATTGAATGGGTGCCCCGATCCATTCATAAAGCCACACATGAGAGCGCTGAGTGACAGCAAAGCATTCTGGCTCATCAGAAGCCTTTGTGTCACTTCCTCTGCTCTCTGCCATCTGTGCTGTTTTGTGTTGGAAAGCTGAACTGGAGTCAAGAGGGCACACTTCAGTTGGGTTCCACTTAAAGCCTGACACATTTCTGATTGGGCGATATGGCCGTATGACCCAAAGTCACCCAAAATCTTAAATTCTTTGGATTGAATTTATATAAGTTATTAAGAAAATCCCAGGGGAAGGCAAGTCCTGATAAGAAAAAATGTGTACCTTGAATTCACTGTAAGTTGCTTTGGATAAAAGCATCTGCCAAATGAATGAATGTAAATGAATAAATGTAGTTCTACATACATACTTTATGTATGTACTGTACTTGTTGACAACAAACCTGTGACCCTGTTACAGACAGAGCTGCTGGGGGTTTTAAAGGTTTAAACTGTAACAGTGGGCCACATCCTCACTCCATCCTCACAAGCAAACCACACTGACCTGTAGACGTTTATTTAAAAGGCATGTTGAGCAATAGGGGATGTTGCAATCAAACACACCTTTGACGCAGTTGATTCAGTTACAAGAAAGACAACTACATGCACAACTCATGGGCCGCACAATCATAATAATTTTCTTTACACACACCCTTTTGTTGTTCAAGCAAACAAATCATGTTTATTAAGTTAGCGGTGCTTGCTGAAGCATTAGTCCTGATATAGGTCATACTTGTACAATCTCTTAACCTAAAGTATTAAGCATTTGCAGATCTGCATCATTTCTGCTTGACATGACTGATATCTCAACACATATATTTTCTGAGCAATTGGACTTATGATATTTGCTTGCCAGCCAATATAAAATAATCAAGATAAATCCTATTGACTTCAGTTGTATTTACAGAATAAAATATCATAGACTCTGGTGGTTGTAAACAACTACTGGAAACAAGCAGAAACAACGAGCAAGATCTAAGCAACATCTCTGAACGCCATAGCAACTGAAAAGCAACATATTAAAAACACAGAACACCATCGCAGCCACATAGCAATTCCCTGGCAACCACCTGCAATGCTTGTGTGTTTAGTGCAATAATGATAAAATCAGCGGTATACATGCATCAAACGTCTGAAGAACATCACACCTCTAGTTGGCTGTTCTCTAAATGTGGGTGAAGACTATGAAAATTCCAGCATGTTACAGCATCACAGTCAACAAGAATCATTAACCATTTATCCAGAGAGTGTGAACTGATGTACACAGAGTAAAATGCAACAGGCCTCCTCTGCATTCCAACACTGAGTGCTAATGATTTAACAGAAGCTGTTGACATCACAGAGCTTTGTTTTTACAATGAATTAACACATTAACAGCTCAAGGCACAGAGCACATTTATGTGTTTTTAAGGGGCACAAAGTCACTTACAAGGAAATTAATAGTAATATTGACAGACATGATTAAGATGATGTACACTTTCATGAAAATAATATTGTAGTCATGTTGCAATCACATGAATTATTAAATACTATCAACTGCAGAAGGAATTAATAATAATGAACAAGGAACAATGTCAAAAATTGAGTAATTCTATATTTCAATAACATACCATGCAATGCTTCATGGAATGGAGTGACTGGTTGCTAAACTGAATTGCCTTTTGTTGTGACACTAGCGGCTTTGCTAATTGGTGGATCAGTTGCAATATGGGTAATGTAGTTCTTCACAGGAATTCTTCCCCAAACTCATAATGAACTGGCTTCTTACAAACCATATGTAATTGCCTAAAAACAATCATAGGTTATCTTTAAAATTCACTAGAATTTCCCTTTGAAAAAAAACTACAGAAAAACAATGAAATGAAATGTAAGATTTGTATATAACCTGTTCATCTAATTTAAAAATCTAACCACAGCTATGATAAACATTATTTCCCTAGTATTGTTAACACTCTTTTAAAAGCTTTATCGTGCTTTTAGAAAGGAGGGAGGGTATTTCACACAGGCCTGTGATAACTAGCAAGGGCTCTGTCTAATGTAGATGTGGACTAAAGCCAACACAGCTCTTCTCCCATCATGACCAAGCAGCATGAAGCACTTTTAATCAAGCACAGTGTCACATGACCCTGTCATCTGCAGCACACACAAGGATTCGTCCAATCACATGCGTCATCCTTTATTTGATCACCTGTAAGGGTGCCCTTAACTGTCAGAACAGACGAATGTTTTAACGATCAGTTTCCATAAAAAGTCCTTCCATAATAACTGCTCATAATCTCAGAGCGTCACTGACCAATAGATCTTGACAAATCTCCTGAGGACTGGTGTGCTAGGACACAGAGAACACTTGGAATCTGCGTCTATATGAATTAGTCGATTTTTCTGGGAAGTGAAGGGAAGGTTATTAGAGTCATTTTAGCAAACAGTCGATTGTTTATTCTATAGAGGGTCCCATAAATAAATATCTCTGTATTTTCAGTCTTTTAACAATTTAAAGCCTCAACATTTAGCTATTTGCTGACTAGGGTGATTATTTTCATAGACATTATTTTCATTCAACAACAACATGGACTAAAGCGCCAATGTTACTAAAAAAAAACTTTAAAATATTTAGGGAAAATGTGAAAAACCTACAGTACAAATATCTATAATCTATAACTATACTGTACAAAGCATACAACAGCAATATTTATAATATATTTTTATACCAAAGATTATGCTACTATTGTATTAGGGAGAACGCATATTTTATGCTACTTTTCTTGTCTGATGACTCATAACTGATTACTTCTGAAAATTTGAAAATTTATTATTTTATTTAAAATTATTTAAGCTTTTAATTTAGTTACAAAATGCTTGACTTTTTCTAAAATATCTAAATGTTTGTAATTATTCAGTGTACTTTGTAATTCTGTGAGGGAACAGTGTGTGCACAGGTCTAAGAGTTAAACGAATGTCACCCAGTTGTAAATTAGCTTATAAAACAGGCATTGAGTCACAATGGAGGTTTTGAGAACCTCTTGCAGTGACACCAGACCTTATTTTGACTGAACATTACCAAAACTTTTTGAGATCCCTGATTGTCAGGGAGATAAACATACATACAGTAAACGTACCTCTGAACATTTTCTACTACATTTTCTACTACAAAATCTCATGTATAGGCCTGGCACCAAATCTTAAAATACTTGATAATAAAGACTTAAGACTTAATAAAGAACTAATAAAGTTCTAAGTCACAAGATCGCTATCAATGGGATTTGATTTCCTATGTTGAAAACACGTGCTTTGTTTCGTCGCTTTGAAAAACAGCAGACTTGAAAAAAGTCACAAGACA